>BLSH010316627.1:593684-610215 GCA_018402905.1 Glandirana rugosa
AAGGTCTCCGTCTGCCAAGTTGCATCGAGCACACATAGGCAACTGCAACAATCCCATGAGGTGTAGCCTGAGAGTGGTATAGTGGACACTTAGTACTATAAAGAGTTGTGATAGCCTCTGGGCCATATTGAGTGAGCTTTGGAGGATGGACTCAAGAGCATTATCCCAAAGTTCCTCCTCCAAGGGACCCACATCTCCCTCCCATTTTTCTTTAGCATTGCTAGGGTAACCCTCTAAATAGGAGGGCAGTAGCATACCATAGCAGGCAGAGATGAAGCCTTTGGTATCTACCACTGTTTGCACATATCTGAACACTGGTGTGGGGGGATAGGGACCAGTCCATGGCCGACCCCTGGGCGCGAACTGCATGTCCAAGTTGGATATAGTGAAACCTCATCATGGGGGGGGGGGGGGAGATGGTAAGCATTACTTAAATCCTGATATGAGCACAACAATATTTACAGCTTTGATTTATTTACTAAGCTAAGTGAACATTTAAGCTCTATTTGATTCAGCTTTATGCAAAATAGTTTAATAAAGTTTTGCAAAATAGTTGTTGATTACTGCAATGGCTACTTTTAATGGTCAGCCAGTTATAGGTGGAACCTACTGTGCTGCGCAAGCCTCTAGCAGAATATTTGTGAAAATAGTAAAATAGTAAATCTAGCATGGACTGTGAAAATGATAATAGCTCCAGCATGACCTATTTAGATTTGGTGACAAACATCATGTATATGGGTATGAGTAGACACCCTATTAATTTGTTCTTGGAGGAAAATGTAATTGGCTGTTTTTGGAAATGCTTATAGCTATTGTTTAATTCAAGAACAGCATTTTAAGTGGAATGATACCCAAAACTATGATGTGTCCCTGTTGGTGGGTTTTACTGTCCTGTCCTGTCTTAGTGGTCATACAAATCCAGTAAGGTAACAGCATGTGCCATGTTATTTGAACAAGAAAAGTTCTTTGTTGCTGGCTGTATCCCAGTTAGCGACATTTCACCTCTCTCTACTTGGTAATAGAACAGGAAACAAAGGAATATCTCCTTTCCAGGGTCAGAAATAGTGATAACATTTATAGAGGTTATAGCCCTTTCCCATTCTATCCAATACAAAAAAGTTACATTTTAGTGATTGAGTTCAAAATGAAGATTCAAAGCAATTTTGCTACTGGACTAACTCATTTTGATTGATTATATATTATTGTGAGATTAGGGTTCATGGAACTATAAAATGTTATAACCTTCAGTGAACAACATACAGCATTTTATTTGATATTTAAAGATTTAGTGATTCAAACATGAAATTATTTTTGTCTAGACTTTGTATGGCCCCTGCAAGATGCAAAAACCTTAAGATAATCTACGAAGTGTGTTCAATAGATGCAGCAGTTACAATGATCAGTTGTGTTTTACCTAAAGAAGACATAACAGTTTGTCAGGGATTTATCTAGAAAGCCCTCTGACATCTTTAATGCATTGATGCATTTACAGCTTTGCTAGAGAAATTACTTATACTAGTTCAACAAATTCCTTTGCTACAGGATTTTCTAATTGTATAATAGCATGAGATGTCCAACTGTACAGAGGTCATGTTTGTTTTATATTTCTCTCTTCTCTGGGCTCCTTACATGTACTGGAGGACGTCTGTAATCTGAACATTGGAACTTTAGCAAATATACATAATGATAAAACTCATATTAGGCAATACATGTTTTGCAGTTTCATGGCTATTTTTCTCCTCTTAACAAATTATATTGTAATTCCCCTGGGATTATGAAACACAACAAGGGATTTGGATATAAGGAAGTCACTAAAAATCATTTAGGATAATAAAGACAGAACAAAGTACACAGCGGAGGGATTGTTTTTTCACTTTTTTTTTTTTTTCACTTTCTTTTTGCTTTTCATTTTGCTTTCTTATTGTTAGTACATTGTAAGAGAATTTCAAATAAAATAAGTTACTGATTTTTTATGCCAATTTTGCAGTTTGCCTTTACTTTTAAGAACCTATAAAACTTTATTTGTTTAAATACATATTCTGTATTCTCTAAAGTGCTATACAAAATGGTGGTGTTATATACATCCTGTATATAACAACAGTAACTACTCGGATTATAGTCATTGAGCCTGTATCTTTCAAAGCAAGTCAGCAATGGATAGTACAAGCCTTTCATAAATACTGTCACTTAGTGGGAGATTGTTGGAGTTGCTGTTTTTGTGTGTGTAAATATGTAGGGATTCTGTCCTAAGCTGCAGTATCCCTAGCCAACAGGAGAGCTGTTGTGTTCCAGAAAAAGCAACATAGTTTTCAGCCACCAACTGCTGTTATCCCCCTGTTTACAAGAGTGACCAATGGGAAGGGGAACCTTTGTGGATACTGGACTTCGCATGGAACCATGAGGGAGCCTAGCCCTGTGCACCTTGGGTGGATATGAGATTGTGGGCATTGAGTGTGAAACTGCTGAAAGATTGTAATGGCTTTTAGACTTTGTAAACTGTATAGCTAGTGCAACCACTGCAGGGACTTTCTGCTGGCAGTGTTACAGCCTAATCTGAAAACAATTGTATAACAACTGTACATGGCAACGAGGAGCTTGTAACTATCACCAACTCCAGAAAGAGTGGCCAGCCAATGGCTGCAGTGCTGATCAATGTGTTCTGATGCTGCTGGAATACAGAGACACAGTAAGAGAGTTTACTGCATCAACTTTGCTTGTGTTGATGTGGGGGATCGGTGGGTTTTTTTCTATTTAACTTGGTGGTCGAATGAAAAAAAAATTCAATGTGTATACCCTGCTTAAGAGACTCAGATTGTGAAGGTTTCCACAATTGATACTGTATCTTTAGAATGAAGGAGGGGAGACAGGGAGACAAGTATTGGGGAATGAAGAGGTGCTTGCCATTACTGCCCTGATGCCTGCCCCTAAACTCACATAGACTATACCAGTGTCACCAACTTCAACCTTGGCTGTAATTGAACCAGCACAGTACCCTTCCAGGATCAAGATGGGAGAGTTATCACCAGAGTGACTTACCCCTATAGAAAGAAACATTTCCCACCACATGGTACAGGGAGATATGGGATTATTATAGTGCCAAAAACAGGAAAAGAGATAAAGAATAAAATATAACAAATTTTATTGATACATTGATAAAATGACATAGAAGTGCATAATTAAAAGCAATGCATGAATGGTAGCATTGACTTCATTATATATACATCATGGTGATGTAGTGATCTAGGGATATTCCTACATGTTTCGCCTGTATAGGCTTCCTCAGGGAATTCTGTAGAGCACCAGAGAAGTTTACTACTATGCAAAAAAGAAAAAAATCCTATCAATTAACATATTAGTATATTATGTGAATAATGATAATGACATTGTCTGCTCAATTCAACTTACATTGCAACCACTACTCCAAATGCCCACCGAGATGCCGTATGGCCATGCATGTCACAGTAGGGGAGGGGGCACAGCGTGTCCACAGGGGACATTCAATGTCCAACTGAATAAAGAGAAGGATACCTATGTATATGTGTGAGAAAGCCAATCATAGCCCCAAAAGGAGAAAGGGTCCGCCAATGGGGATAAGAATGCAGAAATTTAAGGATATGTGGATAAGACCCACAGTTCCAGTATGTGGCTTACCAAGCCTACAATCTTCCTTACTTAAACATGAGCACTTAATGTAAATTGTTTTGCTACATACAGTTTCTCACACAAGTGAGTACACCCCTCACATTTTTGTAAATATTTTATTATTTCTTTTCGTGTATCAGCACTGAAGAAATTACACTTTGCTACAATGTAAAGTAGTGAGTGTACAGCTTGTATAACAGTGTAAATTTACCAAGACCCTGAAACTGAGCTGCAGCACAGTGGCCAAGACCATTAAGCGGTTTAATAGGACAGGTTCCACTCAGAACAGGCCTTGCCATGGTCGACCAAAGAAGTTGAGTGCACATGCTCAGTGTCATATGCAGAGATTGTCTTTGGGAAATATACATATGAGTGCTGCCAGCATTGCTGCAGAGGCTGAAGGTGTGGGAGGTCAGCCTGTCAGTGCTCAGACCATACGTCACACACTGAATCAAATTGGTCTGCCTGGCTGTCATTCCAGAAGGAAGCCTCTTCTAAAGATGATGCACAAAAAAGCCTGCAAATAGTTTGCTGAAGAGAAGACAAGCAGACTGAGGACATAGATTACTGGAACCATGTCCTGTGGTCTGATGAGACCAAGATAAACTTATTTGGTTCCGATGGTGTCAAGTGTGTGTGGCGGCAACCAGGTGAGGAGTACAAAGACAAGTGTGTCTTGCCTATAGTCAAGCATGGTGGTGGGAGTGTCATGGTCTGGGGCTGCACTAGTGCTGCCGGCACTGGGGAGTTACAGTTCATTGATGGAACCATGAATGCCAACATGTACTGTGACATACTGAAGCAGAGCATGAACATGATAACGACCCCAAACACACCTCCAAGACGACCACTGCCTTGCTAAAGGGTAAAGGTGATGGACTGGCCAAGCATGTCTCCAGACCTAAACCCTATTGAGCATCTGTGGGGTATCCTCAAATGGAAGGTGGAGGAGCGCAAGGTCTCTAACCTCCACCAGCTCCATGATGTTGTCATGGAGGAGTGGAAGAGGACTCCAGTGGCACCCTGTGAAGCTCTGGTGAGCTCCATGCCCAAGAGGGTTAAGGCAGTGCTGGAAAATAATGGTGGCCACACAAAATATTGACACTTTTGGCCCAATTTGGCCCAATTTGAACATTTTCACTTGGGGTGTACTCACTTTTGTTGCCAGCGGTTTAGACATTAATGACTGTGTGTTGAGTTATTTTGAGGGGACAGCAAATTTACACTGTTATACAAGCTGTACACTCACTACTTTACATTGTAGCAAAGTGTTATTTCTTCACTGTTGTCACATGAAGAGACAGAATAAAATATTTACAAAAATGTGAGGGGTGTACTCACTTTTGCAAGATACTGTAGTAACCCAAAAACTTTTTTTTTATTTTAGGCATACCGTGGCTTAGGGGATGTACATTCCATTGCAGCTCAATGGCACCTATTAATAAATTCCATGCATGTACACTATAGCCTGTGTAAGATAGTCAAGGTGCATTGTGGGTGCATATGTTTATATCCTTTAGTAAATCTGGCCCGATATTTTGTGAACTGTACAGCATTACAACATGTATAAAATTAAACAGACAATGACATTTCAACAAAAACTGAAAAATATATTTTTAAGAGAACAGTACCCTGCTGTGTTTCAGTGAATGAAAAGGTTAATGTTGCTTGTCATGAACAGTCTACATTTTCTGTTTATTTTGGATGCAACCCCTTAGGCCTGATGATCAGACCAAGAAAAAAAAATGATTGCAAAATTCCTTTTTTCAGCAGATGTTCTCCTGATCTAATTCCATGGCCCTTTGGTAACCTGAATGTTTATAAATTATACTAACAGTGACTTTTATTATATGCTGAAGTAGTTTAAACTAGAAACTCATATTTATTTATTTTAGTTTTTCTTTTACTAATATCCCTTAAGCCATTCTACATTATAGATATCTGTAGAAAGGAAGCTACCTCTGTTTAGAGGATAAAGTCTATGCAGTGCAGGCACTTCAGGTGTATGGTTGAAAATGCCCATTAATAGACATTATTTTATTGTATTGCAGTGGTCTCCAAACTGCGGTTCAGGGGCTGGATGTGGCCCTTTGTCTGCTTTTATCCGGCCCTTGGGGCATTATTCTTCCCACTGTCAGCAACAGTGGGGCATAGTTCCTGCAGCTGACACAGATAATGGGGCACTATTCCTCTCACTGACACCAATGATTTGACACTAATCCTCCCACTGACACCAACGATGGGATACTATTCCTTCCACTGATACCAACGATGGAACGCTATTCCTCCTACTAACACCAATGATGGGGGACTATTGCTCTACTGACACTAATAATGATGGGGCACTATTCCTCCTATTGACACCAATGATGGGGCACTATTCCTCCCACTTATACCAATGATGGGACGCTATAACACCTACTAATACCCATGATGGGGCATTGTTTACTCCCACTGACATTGGGGCATTCTCTACTCCAGCTGGCCACATGCGGCCCGTATCATATGAAGGACAGAAAAGTGGCCCTTTGTTTAGAAAGTTTGGAGACCCCTGTTGTATTGGATAAATATAGCACATTTGGTGGCCCTGGACAATCTAGCCATTTTCATGTAACTCCTCTTTTTCTCCTGGTAAGACTAACTGTGCTTCTAAACACATGGTTGATATGGTTGTGTTCACCAGCCACAAGAAGTCTCAATGTGTAAATTATCTTAAATACAATTTTACTATCTGTAAGCATAATCCTAATGATAACCCGAGGAATATTAACCACCTCAGTACTGGGCATGAAAACCCCCTTCCTGTCCAGGCCATTTTTCAGCTTTCAGCACTATCACATTTTGAATGACAATTACTCAGTCATGCAACACTGTACCCATATGAAATTTGCATCCTTTTTTTTTTACACAAATAGAGCTTTCTTTTGGTGGTATTTAATCTCTAATGGGTTTTTTATTTTTGTGCTATTAAAAAAGTTTGAAAATTTTGTGAAAAAATGCATTTTCTTTGTTTCTGTCATAAAATTTTGCAAATTAGTAATTTTTCTTCATCAATTTTGGCCAAAATTTATACTGCTACATATCTTTGGTAAAAATAACCCAAATACGTGTATATATTATTAAGTTATAGAGTCTACAAGCTATGGTGCCAATCATTGAAAATTGATCACACTTGATCACACCTGATATACCGACGGTCTATCTAATTTCTTGAGACCCTAACAAGCCAGGAAAGTACAATTACCCCCCAAATGACCCCTTTTTGGAAAGTAGACATTCCAAGGTATTTAGTAAGATATACCTTGGAATGTCTACTTTCCAAAAAGGGGTTATTTGAATTTTTTGAAGTTGTAATTTTTTCCCACAATTTTTCCCACAATTCTTTGCAAAATGAAGATTTATCTTTCTTTTTTTTTTCACAAAACTGTCATATATTAACAGGTTATTTCTCACCCCCAGCATATGCATACCACATATTTATTTATTTCATCACGGCCGATCACATGGTAAACAGCCATGACCAATTGCTGTTCATCCCCGTCGGTGACGCAGTGTGTCAGAGCTGGGATGCGCGCGCCTGATCGCAATCCCTGCTTAAAGGGCTGACGTCATATGACATCCGCCCGGAACGAGAGCCGTACTGCTCTGCCGTCATATGACGGTGGGCGGACGGCAAGTGGTTAACATGAAAAACACATGGGGTGTATTTATATTTTTAGAAAAATGCAGAACTATTCCTCCTGTGAAACTGTATTTACATTTGTTCTGTGTGAAGAGGGGCAAGATGAAACATTATTAAGCTATGTTCTCTCCAAATCCAATGTTATTCATTTATTCAGAATAGCTTGAAATATATATTTACTATGCTTATAAGCTCCATCTAGTGGCCACAATGCAGTATTTTCTTGATTTGACCTGGACAGAAAAGTGTATGGGCTGCTATCGATGTGGATCCTCTGATGGAGTGCTGTCTGCAGGCTCCTATCTCTCCTATAGAATACAAATAATTGCATACCAGTGAATAAGCTTCAACTCACATTGCAAGCCTGTTAAATATTATTGTAACTGATTAAGATAGTTAGGTCTTTAAAAATGATTGCATCCTAAAGACAGTGACTACATATTCCCAGTTACATCATCGGTTCTCAGTTTCATCACAGTTCTTCATACAATGTTCTCTTTTAAGCTTAAAATGTTAAACTGCAAAAAAGGAACATTTATGACTTGTCATTTTTCTATGAGAAATGAATTGGTCAGATCAACAACTAACATTTTATGTACCGACATCGACCTAATGAGTGATGGACAACTACAACAGACTTAAGACTTTAAGCCTTTGGTACAAGAGCTTATATCAGGCCCTTGGCAGCACAGAATGCTATTTAATCCCACCAAACTGTTATAACTTCCCCAAAGACAAAAAAAATACAATCCCCATGCAACATTTGTGGGTAATATTTATTTTTCCAAACATTTGCTTTGTCATACAATAAACTAACACACAACAATCTCAGAATACTGTCATTTTTTTCCCACTAACAGTTTTGTCGTCTGCTGAAAATCATATGCTTGCTCTGTCTTAGAAACCAAGAAATGTTTTAGTTATTTATTAACTTCTATCTTTTCCTTGTAGCTCGTATGTCTTTAGCAGTTAATACACAGTAAGCTGCACAAATTCATCAGGGTCCTTTTACAACAGCAAAGATTTTTTTGCATCATAGATTTGTCTGATTCTATAAAACACAACCCATGTGTCATTACAAGCTTGACAGGTTTAGCATCAGATGTTGCAAGATCAGGGTCCTCTTTCACAATGGAGGAAATGATATATGCTTTCATACAATCAGATGCTGATGTGTCACTGCCACAAAATAATACCAAATGCAACAATGTATAAACCAGTTACTGTGGCTGTTTTAACCAGACACTACAATATTCAGTGCATATGATTTTATTCTTAAAGTGGACCTTTCAGTAAAGATGAGCGCTGTCAATCACATCTCATTAGATATTTATCTCCTTGCTACCAGTGTGGTTGGATGGGGGGGGGGGGGGGTGAGTCTGTCCTCAAATCTCATTCATTAGATATTTGTCTCCTTGCTAGCAGTGTGGTTGGGCACCTTTTTGGATGCCTAATTCTTTTTTATTAACTTCTTCTTCCCCTTCTTTCCTTAGCTATTTTATGCCTTTGCTTTTTTTGCTGTTTGTATATAAACTTTTTCTATTTTGTTTGTTCATTTTTGTAGTGATGTGTTAACAACCTACACACAATTTGAATAATAAGTTCACTATGCATTTTATGTGACTGGTTTATGTCATTTCAGTACATTTAAAGCCCATCTCTGTGGAAAGGAAAAATGCTCCTTTGTAGTGTGGCTCCAAGGGTTAAATATCCATTTGGATCTAAGGGGAAGCAAAAAACAATTTTACTTACCCAACCGTGTGCTTCCCCAACAGCCAGTGCTCTTGCCTTCTACCCTACACTCTGACAATGGACTGTTCCTGGCGCATCCCCACGTCCAATGCAAGGGCAATGAGCTCTGCAGTGGACTTGATGACGTCAGGGGACCTGCCACCCCTGCAGAATGGGAGAGAAGAGGCTGCGGAGACTGATCTTACAACCTGGAGGGAGTCAGCAGGAAAGGTGGATCGGGTGTTTGTGACCCTCTTCAAGAACTACATGAGCATTTAACCCTTGCAGTGCGGGGAGAGCCCCCCCCCCCTTGACCCCTGCTCACGGCCCCTCCCTCCCCCCACAGCTGCTGCGCTGTGAGAACGCACAGGAGCGGCTCCGCCCCTTCTCGGCAGCAGACAGGCTGGAATTCGTACCGGACTGGTGTGAATCCAGCCTTAAGAGGTGATTAATGCCTCAAGTGTTACACTTTACTTAATGTACATGCATTCATATGCACATGGAAAACACTGTATATCTTTACACTTTAAATGTATCCAATGCAAACACATGCACAATAAATAGGTTTGTCAGGAAAAATCATATGTAATGCAAAGGTAAATCATTTTGTTAAATATTTTATTGTATTTTCTCAAATGGAAAATGAGGATACAGAGAAAAGTACTGGACAAGTACATAAAGTATCATTACAATCTGTGATAACTGTACAGGAGGGTTAATATTTCTAATCAAAAGTAGGGTAAATAAATTAAAGACAATTTTACTACAGATAGTAAAAAAAAAATAATAATTTTCTCTAGCACAGAGAGCCAAAGGGAAATGACATGTTACACAATCTTTAACCCCTCGTTCTCATTTATTAGTGTTTAGTGGAAACCTCCTACAAAATATCATGGAAAGGTTATACTATACCTGCTTAGAGAGGGATGGGTCATTGCATACAGATTCACAAACAGCAGCCTCTCTTGAAAGCATCTCCGTGTTTTTATTGCTTTTAAAACTGTGTTTAAATACGACTTTGGACAAAGATTTTGATGCCTGGCTTTAAAGGTTTTTGTTTGTTCATTTTTCACTGCGTCTAGGCCTCATTTACCATAGGATTTGGAGCTATCCCCTTGGAGTGTCTCACAGTTGTTAAGTGACAATCTAAAAGCCGATTTAGGATTAGGCAGCTTAACCAGGTGACCTGAGTGTTTGGCTCTGATTGGTTGCAGAGGGTAACGCTGAATTTGGAACTCCATACAGTGTTAGTGAAGGGTTTTATCATTTCTCAGAAAGACGTGCATCCTGAATAGGAGCTGATGAGAAGCTCGCTAATCAGGGTAGGATTATACAGAGCTCACTCTATACTCCTTTAATTCCATCCTCATGAATGGCGTTCAGATACTGCAAAATGAACTAGCACAGCACAGGAGATGTGCAAACACTCAAAGAGACATCTTACTATCTTAATTAGCAAAGGATTTCTACTGCAGTTGCAGAGGCCCATTGAAATGACCAGGGGAAGTATTACAGAGCTTTCTGTATTGACATATTGCAGGTCACTAGTACACAGAGTAATGTATAACCATATTCTTCAAAG
Source organism: Glandirana rugosa (assembly GCA_018402905.1). Lineage (NCBI taxonomy): Eukaryota > Metazoa > Chordata > Amphibia > Anura > Ranidae > Glandirana > Glandirana rugosa. Next base: position 604,322 of record BLSH010316627.1, read on the forward strand.
GAATACCCTACTTTTAACCCTATTTTTACATAATCTTGCTGTAAAATTTTAGTCATTTGCAAATATTTTTTTTGGACAGGCAGATGATACCTTGACCTTGTTAGAAATGCTCAAATCTGATAACAGGAGGACTATCAAGGGTACATATTTAGGCCTCATACACACGGACGTTTCTAAAAAAATAAACAAAATGTCGGGCCCGACGTCAAGGAAAAAAAGTCGGCGTTTTTGAGCGTTAGTGAGCGTCGGTGTCAATAGGCGTTTTTTAAAAAAATCATCCCTCTGCTATTTTTCAACCTAAAAACGTTGGCGGCAAAAAACGCCGGAAAACGCCGGTATAATATTAGGTGGTGTTTGTTGGCGTTTGTTGGCGTTTGTTGGCGTTTGTTGGCATATTGTGGCGTCTGCATCAAAATATGCCAAAACGTTACAGCCTCAGAACGCGATGGCTGTGGGTTCTACCTTCAGCTCACTAACGCCGACGTCATCTACAGCTCAAAAACGCAGACGTTTTTATGGGGCCATTGACTAACATGGAGAGCTGCAAAAAACGCCATAAAAAAGGCCGGCGTCAAAAAACGTCCGTGTGTATGAGGCCTTAATGTTCGGCATATTATAGGAATATGATCTGTAAAAATTTATTTGAAAAAAGTAACTGATAACAAAGGATTCTAAGAATTTCAATGTGAATGGTGCACAGTTTGAAAAAATAATGACTGCAAACATGTAAAAAAGAAGTTTTGGAAAAACCGGGCCACTGTAGGCTCACCTTTGCAATAAAGAGTTTTTTTTTAGTTTTTTATGACCTGAAGATGCTGTAGTCATTCTTGGAATGCTCGCAACCTGTCCTCAATGTGTCAAACAGCCAGGTGTTTGTAAAGCCTTTCATATAGCCTTTAATATGTACTGCTTAGAGCAGTCTTTTTCAACCAGGGTGCCCAGGCACCCTGGGGTGCCTTCAGGATTCGTCAGGGGTGCCTTGACAAAATGCCTAAAAAATTGCCCAAAAATTGCTCACAAGCCAGTAGATGGATGAAGTCTGCCTTTTAGCTACACAAAGCCAGAGGTTTTCATTATGCACCATTACAACCTTCTAGCTCCCAACATCCTTACAACCAATTATGTCATCGTTGACAAGGAGGACGTCGGACATCTCCACAGCATTCTCGTTTGCCCCCCCTTACCCCTCTCCGTCAGCACTGTGATCACGGTATCTTAGCGTGGGAGAGAAACTGAGGGAAGAGAAACATTAGAATATTAGTTTGTACCAATGTGCAAAGGTGTATTTACTTTGTAAGAGTAAATCATCTCCATTGTTGGGTGTCCTATGTGTGTGGATGTTGCTGCGTAATGTAAAACTATAAGTTTAGTTTTTTTACATTTTAGAATGGGGTGACTCCAGATTGTGCAGAATTTTAAAAGTTGCCTTGACTGAAAAGGGTTGAGAAACTCTGGTTTAGAGTTTCAGAGGAGAGCCAGAAGGCACTGGCCTTCTATTAATAACAGCTTCTTGTTCACCTCTGTGGCAGCTCTATTTACCTATCTAAAAACTTTATAAAGGCCAACTTTTACAGGAACAGTCACCGTCTGCATATCACTTATAGCTCTGGATCTACAGATCACTTGTGATTCATGTAGTGATAATTTGGAAAAATTGATCTTGCCCCAAAATTGCAGTTTTTATATTTAATTGCACTCATTGAGCTGCTTAGAATAATTTGCTTGGAAAAAATTCTGCTCCTTTGTTTTTTGTTTTGTTTTTTTGTTTTTGTTTTTTTTGGGGGGGTTGGCGTGTTTGGGTAATTTAGTCTATGTTATATAGTGAGCTTTGTATGTGTGTGTTTTTTATATTTGATTATTATTTTTGTGCTGTCATTTTCAATTTTTTATTTACATTTTTTCACCCATTTCAGCCTAAAAAAAATCACCAAGTTCTCCTTTTCCACTGAATCCAATGTATTTCACCAAAGTGGCAAAATGTTGCTGAAATCTCCCAATTTTTAGTACAATTTTTGGAGAAATAAAAACTCTTAATTGTGCTCACTTTGAGAAGCAGTGTTCACTAAAAGTAGTTTTATGTGTTTCCTATGTATTTTTTCTTTATTTGTGCTCAAATGGAAATGTTAAAGTGGTGCTAAAGGTGCTAGTATTTTTACCTTCATGCATTCTATGCAGCAGTCCCTCCAGCCCCCCACAATACTTACCCAAGCCCCATCTCAATCCAGCGATGTCCACGAGAGCCTTGGCTCTTTGGGAATTCACACTCCCGATTGTCTTTTGGCAGCACCAGGAGCCATTGGCTCCCACTGCTGTCAATCACAGCCAGTGAGCCAATCAGGAGACAGAGGGGGCGGACCGTGCCACGGCTCCATTAGTGAATGGACACACAGAGCCTCAACTCAGCGGCGTCTGCTTGGGTGCCCCCAGAGCAAGCTGCTTGATGTAGGGGCACCTGGAAGGAGGGAGGACCAGGAGCGTTGACGTGGGAGGATCCGTGCTCTTCTGTGTAAAACCACTGCACAGAGCAGGTAAGTGTGACATGTTGCTTGACGGCGGCAAAGTGGTTCATTATCGCAAACCGCCGTCACCTGACGGCGGCCGCGATAACCAGTATTGTGAGTGTGCATGCGCCGCCGGAGGTGCATTCGCCCACTCACTGTGTTTCGGGGGGCCAGGGAGCGGGTAAGGCAGACTCGATCTCCGCCGGCTACCCAAGATGGCTCCCCTGCAGTGAGAGAACGGAGGTCCGTGTATGTAAACACGGATCTCCGTTCTGACAGAGTGGGAAGGGATGGGATCACAGGCTTCCTGTATATGGAAGCTGTGATCACTCCCCTCCCGCTGCCACCCCAGGCCCCATACAGTTAGAGCACACTGAGGGAACACAGTTAACCCTTAAAGCGCCCCCTCCAGGTTAACCGCTTCACTGCCAATGGCATTTACACAGTAATCAGTGCATTTTCATAGCACTGATCGCTGTATAAATGCTAATGGTCCCAAAAAAGTGTCAAAATGGTCCGACATGTCCGCCGCAATATCGCAGTACCGCTAAAAATCGCAGATCAACGCCATTACTAGTAAAATATTTAAAAAAACATAAATGAATTCTCATCATTCGTAAACGCGACAACTTTTCCGCAAACCAATCAATAAACGCTGATTGCAAATTTTTTTTACCAAAAATATGAGGAAGAATATAAATCGGCCAAAACCGATAAAAAAATGTTTTTTTATATTTTTTTTTGTATTTGTATTTTAGCCAGTAAAAGTAAGAAATATTTTTTTTTTTTTTTTTTTTGCAAAATTGTTGCTCTTTTTTTGTTTATAGTGGTGATCAGAAACGACTCAGAGGTGATCAAATACCACCAAATAAAGCTCTATTTGTGGGAAAAAAAGGACGCAAATTTTGTTTGGGTACAATGTCGCACGGCCGCGCAATTGTAAGTTAAAGCAACGCAGTGCCGAATCGCAAAAAGTGCTCTGGTCCTAAACTGGGAAATCCTTCCGGTGCTGAAGTGGTTAATATCGCTTTAAGGTTTGGGACAGGCTTCCAAACAGGAAGTGATAAGAAATCCCTGAAAATTAAGGGAATTCTTTGGGGACCCCCAGGTCACCATAACTAGTGTCCACATTGGAAGATTTCCCCTCTATTACTTTTCTGGGGGCAACCCAAAATTTGGGATTTTCTTTTACTTTCACTTTCCATGATAATTGTAAACAGAACAAATCGAGAGGGTGAATCTCCCTCATAAAGGCACAGACAGCAACAAAAACTGACAAGCATCTTAGTTCCTCTCCACTATATTCAAAACTAAAAAAAAGCTTTTCTTAGTTCTACTTTAATTTATGCCCCTTCCAAACAACCTCCCCAAGTCTTATACCTACCAGTCTCTGCTCTTCTAAGATATTCCCTGTGCAGAATGCTAAGTGTCCCACTGCCACCATTGCAGAATTCTTCTACACAGTGGAAGTAGAAGAATCTGCATTCATTCCTAAGGAGAAGCCATCTATTATGCATCCCAATGGTGGACAAGATTCTTCCACACATGTGCAGAAGAAAAATAGCCCACGTGGGAGACATCAGGAGAAACAAACATATTAGAGGACTGGGGATAGTTAAGTATATGATTTTAGGGGTCATTGCAAGAAAGTACAAACAAATGGCCACTGCCCTCAACTATAACTGTCCTTTTCAGCAAAGAGTACATGGAAGGGCAACGCATGCAAAAGAAAACCAAAGAAATTCCTGGCTCAACTTACCAACCAGCCTGCTCACCAACCAAATTTTCCTGTCTGAGTTAAAAACAGGGGTTTCCTTTGCACACATTTGCCAATACATGCATAAGCTACAGAGCCCAGTCTTGTTGGGAGAAGCATGGTTACCCAGCACTTCACCCCCGCACTTTTTGCGATTCGGCACTGTGTCGCTTTAACTGACAATTGCGCGGTTGTGCGACGTTGTACCCAAACAAAATTTGCGTCATTTTTTTCCCACAAATAGAGCTTTCTTTTGGTGGTATTTGATCCTCTCTGTGTCATTTCTGATCACCGCTATAAACAAAAGAAGAGTGACCATTTTGCAAAAAAACCCAAATGTCTTACTTTTTGCTAAAATACAAATCCAAAAAAAAATATAAAAAACATTTTTTTTCACCGGTTTTGGCCGATTTATATTCTTCCTCATATTTGTGATAAAAAAAATCACAATCGGCGTTTATTGATTGGTTTGCGCAAAAGTGGCCGCGTTTACGGATGGTGAGAATTAATTTCTGGGGTTTTTATTTTTTTTTAATTTTTTACTAGTAATGGCGGCGATCTGCGATTTTTAGCGGTACTGAGATATTGGGGCGGACATGTCGGAAATTTTTGACACTTTTTTGGGACTATTGACATTTATACAGCGATCAGAAATGTAAATGTCCACTGATTACTGTGTAAATGTCATTGGCAGTGAAGGGGTTAACCTGCAGGGTGTAGTGAAGGGGTTAACTATGTTCCCTGGGTGTGTTCTAACTGTGGGGGGGTTGGGATTCCATGGGCATGAGAGATCTAACTGATCCCAGTGACAGGGATCAGTAGATCACCCATGCCCGTACTGTCAGAATGGGGAACCGCCGTGTTTACATCGGCGGTTCCCCATTCTTTGCCTGTGACCGCTCATCGCGGCTCGCCGGCGGACATCGGGTCCACCTGAGCCGCGAGTACACTCCTCAGGAGTGCAGCGGGCACCCAATGATGGATGATGGGTGTCTGGTGGTGGTCACGGTCACTGATGTGTGACTGGTGGTAGTCACTGATGGGTGACAGGCCACGGTCACTGATGGGTGACGGGTGACAGGCCACGGCCACTGATGGATGATGGGTGACAGGCCACGGTCACTGATGGGTGACGGTGACACGCCATGGTCACTGATGGGTGACGGATGACATGCCATGGTCACTGATGGGTGACACTAGTGTTGAGCGAACCCGGACTGTAACGTTCGGGTCCGTACCGAACTTTCGGGTGTCCGTGGCACGGACCCGGACCCGGACATTTCAAAAATCGTTCGGGTTCGGCCGACGGGACGTCGAAGAGTTGTGCACCTCATTTTATCGTCTTGGGGCCTGGCTTGGGCTTGCTAAAAACTTTACAGGCCCAGGCCCAGGCACGGTGCCTGTGGGCTTTCAAGCCATGCCTGGGCTTGCAATGTCAGGCCCAAGCGAGTTGTGATCACAGTGGGTAGTCACTGGTACCGTACAGTAGGCAGTGGGTAGTCACTGGTACCGCACAGTGGCAGTGGGTAGTCACTGGCACCGGACAGTGGGTAGTAGGTAGTCACCGGCACCGGACAGTGGGCAGTGGGTAGTCACTGGCACCGGACAGTGGGTAGTCACTGATGGTGGTCAGTGTG
>BLSH010316627.1:616450-648849 GCA_018402905.1 Glandirana rugosa
CCACTGACCGCCACCAGTGACTACCCACTACCCACTGACCGTCACCAGTGACTACTCACTGCACACTGACCACCACCAGTGACTATCCACTACCCACAGACCGCCACCAGTCACTACCCACTGCCCACAGACCACCACCAGTGACTACCCACTGACAGACACCCATCACCCATCAATGACTACCCCCAGACACCCGTCACCCATCAGTGACCAACGCCAGACACCCGGCACCCATCAGTGACCACCGCCAGTCACCCATCAGTGACCACCACCAGTCACCCATCAGTGACCACCACCAGACACCCGTCACCCATCACTGACCACCGCCAGACACCCATCACCTATCAGTGACCACCACCAGTCACACGTCACTCATCAGTGACCACTGCCAGTCACCCATCACCCATCAGTGACCACCGCCAGTCACCCATCTGTGACCACTGCTAGTCACCCATCAGTGACCACCACTAGTCACCCGTCACCCATCAGTGACCACTGCCAGACACCCGTCACCCATCAGTGACCACCGCCAGTCACACGTCACCCATCAGTGACCACTGCCAGTCTCCCATCACCCATCAGTGACCACCGCCAGTCACCCATCACCTATCTGTGACCACCGCCAGACACCTGTCACCCATCAGTGACCTCCACCAGTCACCCATCAGTGACCATCAGCAATCACTTGTCAGTGACCATCATCACCTATCAGTAAACATCACCTGTAAGAGTCTCACACATGTGGTATCGCCATACTCAGGAGGAGTAGCAGAATGTGTTTTGGGGTGTCATTTTTGCTATGTGTTGGAAATATCATATAAATGGACAACTTTGTGTAAAAAAATGTGTTTTCATTTTTTTCCCACGTTTTCCAAAAACTACTGGAAAAAAATGACATGTTCAAAAGACTCATTATGTCTTATAGATTATACGCTGGGGTGTTTGCTTTGCAAAATTGGGTAATTGTGTGGGCAATTATATTGTCCTGGTGCTCCAGGACCTTCAAAAGTGTAATAGGTAGGTGGTTGAGAAATGAGATGTGTAATTTATGCTCGTAGAACGCCTGAAGGTGCTAGTTCAATGTTGGGCCTCTGTATGTGGCCAGGCTGTGTAAAAGTCTTACACATGTGGTATCGTCATACTCAGGGGGAGTAATAGAATGTATTTTGGGGTGTCATTTTTGCTATGTACATGCTATATGTTGGAAATATCAAATGGACTGAATTTTCATTTTGTTTCCACATTTTCCAAAAACTACTGGAAAAAAATGACATGTTCAAAAGACTCATTATGCCTCATAGATTATACGTTGGGGTGTTTGCTTTCCAAAATGGGGTCATTTTGTGGGCATTTCCATTGTCCTGGTGCTCCAGGGCCTTCAAAGTGTAATAGCTGGTTGAGATATGAGATGTGTAATTTATGCTCGTAGAATGCATGAAGGTGCTAGTTTAATGTTGGGCCTCTGTTTGTAGCCAGGCCGTGTAAAAGTCTCACGCATGTGGTATTGCCATACTCAGGAGGAGTAGCAGAATGTATTTTGGGGTGTAATTTTTGCTATGTACATGCTATGTGTTGGAAATATCTTATAAATTGACAACTTTGTGTAAAAAGAAATGCGTTCTCATTTTTTTCCCACATTTTCCAAAAATTTCTGGAAAAAAATGAACCTTTCAAAATACTAATTATGCCTCATAGATTATTTGTTGGGGTGTTTGCTTTCCAAAATGGGGTCATTTTGTGGGCAATTCCATTGTCCTGGTGCTCCAGGGTCTTCAGGCTGGGTTCACACCTATGCAAATTGGATGCGGCTTAAATCCAATTCACAGGACACTTGAAAACACATTGTTTTCAAGGTGTCCAGTTCACATATGTACATTGCATTCGCACTCCGCATTGCACAGAAAATGTGTGCATTTTCTGTGCAATGCGGTGCAAATTCCCAGCCTGTTGTGTTCAATGGGAGCGGATCTAACACAGGGATGCACTCCGCGCTGAACGGGGATATTTTCCCCGGCTCACGGCCCCTCCCCCTGCAGCTGCTGTGTTGTGAGAACAGACAGGAGCCACCGAATGATGGTTCCACCTCTTCTTGGCAGCAGACAGGCTGGAATTCGCACCGCAATGGTGTGAATCCAGCCTCAAAAATGTGATAGGTCGTCATGACATTGGATGTGTAATTTATGTCCCTAGAATACCTGATGGTGCTCCCTGCATGTTGGGCCTCTGTATGTGGCCAGGCTGTGAAAAAGTCTTAGACATGTGATATCGCCATACTCAGGAGGAGTAGCAGAATGTGTTTTGGGGTGTCGTTGAATGCATTGTGTGAGAAAAAACTTGTTAATATGGCAATTAAAAAAACAATAATAACAATAAGCTTCATTTTGCAAAGAATTGTGGGAAAAAAATTACAACTTCAAAGAACTCACCATGCAACTTAATGAATACTTTGGAATGTCTACTTTCCAAAAAGGGGTCATTTGGGGGGTATTTAAACTTTCCCGGCTTGTTAGTGTCTCAAGAAATGAGATTGACCATCAGTACATCAGGTGTGACCAGGTGTGATCAGTTTTCAATGATTCATAGCTTGTAGACTCTATAACTTACACAAGGAATAAATAATATACACCAATTTGAGTTATTTTTACCAAAGATATGTAGCAGTATAAATTTTGGCCAAAATTTATGAAGAAAACTTACTAATTTGCAAAATCTTTTTTTATTTATAGCACAAAAAATAAAAAAAACAATAGTGATTAAATACCACCAAAAGAAAGCTCTATTTGTGTGAAAAAAAGGATGCAAATTTCATATGGGTACAGTCTTGCATGACTGAGTAATTGTCATTCAAAGTGTGATAGCGCTGAAAGAAGAAAAATGGCCTAGGTAGGAAGGGGGTTTTCGTGCCCAGTATTGAGGTGGTTAAAGAACTTTAGCACATCAGACTCTGTATATATAAACATTGTCTATATGACAGGCACAGCACCAAAAGCGTTGTTCAGATCTGTTGAATCATGGACTAGTAATGGTCATATGATCACATTTTTTCACAGTCCTACATTTGCTTTGTTCGCATGCTTATATCCATTTAAAAGGTGTCTCTGTGCCCACCTAAAAGTCATGCCACCAATGCTTGATAAAAAGACAAAGCAATGCTAGAGTAGACAATTTGATTGTATGCACAACCCAGATATATCATACAAGTACTGTGCACACATATGGTTAATCCCAGTAACTGTGATTCAGCAGCTGATATACTGGAATTTGGGAGAATCATACACCTGTCCCAGTCAGGGCAGACATATGGAGCTGTAACTGTAATAACGAGACAATCCATGGGAAAAAATAACATCTACTGTGTTCTCCATAAAAAAATAACAATCTTTATTAATGTTTGCAATTTTCATTGTACCTCAGAGAGCCAATAAATATTTCATCTCCTTTTCATCTAAACAAATGGAAATATGCATCAAAATAAAGTTCCTACAGTAGGATGAGTCATTGGGGAATATGTACAATTTATATATGCTCTGCAACAGATCTGCGCTTTATCTTGTACTTTTCGGAAAAATGCTCCTTCTGGGAGAGTCGATAATGTGCAAATTAACTAATCTCCTCTACCAGACAAAAAGAACTGTTTGTTGTCAGCGTCTGCCCTACTTTAGGGTTATCAGGAGTCAATGGTCGCTGCGCTGTGCCTGTGTCCTTCCCTTTTTTGCATTCTCATTTTGGACATAACTGAATCATGGGGCAATGTAGCAACATTTTGATGGGACCCCTGAAATAGGTCTGAAGCTGCCCCTGTGTGTGCCAACTGGCTCAACAAAAGTTGAATTAAGTTTTGTCAAAAGAGCCAGAGGAAAAATTGTTGGCTGAACAGCGCTTACAGCCAATCCAATGCAGGCACTTTTCTGATATTCTAACAGCCACTGGGGCTGGTTGTCAGAATATAAAAGCTCCAGCGTAGATTCCTCTATCCACATTGATTAGCATGTATGGTGCCCACAGGCTGAATAAAAGATATCTACATGTATATGGCTAGCTTTACTCTTTTTGTAGCAGCTGGTAGTGTCAACTGTGACAATACGTGCCACTGATGTTAAAGTAGTTATAAAGTCTAAACATTTTTTACCCCAATGCATTCCTTGCATTAAGGTAAAAAATGTTTAGGAATCAGTATTGCCTCCTCACCCCCCCCCCTTCTACTTACCTGAGCCCTCATTCAATCCAGCTCTGTACCCATCTGCAGCTCTCCTCTCCCTTTATTTCCTGATCTCGCAGGCTTTGCTGACTACCGCTGCTGTCAATCAAAGCCAGTAATAGGGAATCAGGGGCAGGGCTAAGTCTCACTGTTTGTGTCTATAGATGCAGACAGCGTGGCTTGGGAGCAAGCCCACAAGAGTGCCCCCATAGAAAGTGATTTTCTATTATTATGGGGGCACTCACCAGAGAAGAGGAGCCAGAAACATTAGTGTGGGACCCAAGAATAAGAGGTTTGGGGTCACTCTCTGCAAGTAAGCATAAACCTGTTTGTTATTTTTTAAATAATGCATTTACAACCACTTTAACATAAAGTGTGTCTAAATAAAGGAAATACAGCAGGTGAGCTGTCAGCATAGTCAGTACAGTACTTTGGGGAAGTGCTTTAGTTAACAGTATTGTTGTAACATCAATAATAAAAACCATAATAATAATTTATAATATGACAAAATTAGCTAGGATTTTTCACACAATTAACTCTATAACCTTAATACAAACTTTGGCTTTTAAAACTTTTTTGTAGGGCTACAAACCTCAGCTGTCCTAAAAGGTTTTAGCTGAAGAGAAATTTTTGGATTTTTGACTGCATTGGGCATAAAGAGTTCATTTTAGTCTGTAACAGAAGTGCAGAGGTTAATTATTCTACACTGCAGTGAAGCAGATGCTTCTTACTGCACAGAGAGGGGTCTGTAAGTAGGGTTGTCACCCATACAATCCAGGTTTTGAATACTGTGTCTGGGTTTCAGTCCGCCTGAAACCCAGACACATCGGTGGCAGCCCTGCAGCACCAAATCTCCTCTCCCCTTCTCCCCTCCCATAAGCTTCCAGTGCTTTTAATTATTTTGGTAGAGGGCACTTTAACTCACTGCACAGGCTTAGCATCATCCCTGCCTCCACTATGGATACTCCAGCCTCCCCCTTGTGCAGAGCCTGGGATCGGATTGGCTGTCCTGGTACAGTGCAGGAAGGGAGAGTGGTTTTGGTAGAACACAGCAGGGAGGGGGTTCCTATGTTCTTGGATGGGGTCCCCTCTTATCAAGCCATGCAGTCCCCCTAGCTGGGAGTCTAATTTAACTGAATGGGGTCCCCTGTTATCACCCCCCTGCTGTCCTCCTAGCTGGGAGTCTTCTTTAACTTGAGGGGGCACTCAATGCTCCTGGAGGGAAGTCCCCTATTATAACCCCCTGCAGTCCTCCCAGCTGAGGGTCTTCTTTAACTGGAGAGGGGTTCCCGTGTTCCTCGATGGAAGTCCCCTCTTATCACCCCCCTGCAGTCCTCCCAGCTGGGGGTCATCTTTAACTGGAGAACTGGAGGCGGCTGCCAATGCTCCTGGATGGGAGTTCCCTCTTATCACTCCCCCCCCCGCAGTCCTCCTAGCTGGGGGTCTTTTTAACTGGATATGAGTTCCAATGCTCCTGTATGGAGATCACCCTTATCACCTCCCCTTCAGTCCTCCTAGGTGGGGGTCTTATTTAACTGGAGGGGGGTTCCAGGATGGGGTTCCCCTCTTATCAGCCCCCTTCAGTCCTCCTAGCTGGTGGTCTTCTTTAATTGGAAGGGGGGGAGTCCCTGTATTCCTTGATGGGGGTCTCCTCTTATCACCCAAAAGAGAAAGAAAACCAGCACTAGTAAGAATGGTAAAGTAATCTCCCTTATCAGCCCCTCTTCAGACTTCCTAGCTGGGGGTCTTATTTAACTTGAGGGGAGTTCCTGCATGGGGGCCTCCTCTTATCAGCCCCCCTTCAGTCACTGGTTTGCCCTTAGAAGCCATCACAGCCATTCCTACTATAGGCATGGCTGTGATTGGCCAGTGCATCATGTGACCCAGCCTCTTTATAAGCTGGAGTCACGTAGTGCTGCATGTCACATGCTCTCTGACTAGTGTAGGGAGAGGATGCTGCCAGCGCTGTGAGGGACAGATTGCAGATATAATAACATCTCATTGATCTGATTGTGGACTAGGTAGAGATTACTACTACTACTGCTTTGAGGGACAGATTGCAGATCTCATCCTGCATTACAGAACGATCTGCTTTGAGGGACAGATTGCAGATCTCATCCTGCATTACCGAACGATCTGATTGTGGACTAGGTAGAGATTACTACTACTACTGCTTTGAGGGACATATTGCAGATCTCATCCTGCATTACAGAACAATCTGATTGTGGACTAGGTAGAGATTACTACTACTACTGCTTTTAGGGACAGATTGCAGATCTAATAACATCTCGTCCTGCATTACAGAACGATCTGACTGGACTAGGTAGAGTCTACTGCTTAGAGGGACAGATTATTGTTCTAAAATCATCTCCTAGTTCTATAGGGCCAGGTTCCTGCTGTTGCTGTAAGGGACAGATTATTGGTCTAAAATCATTGCCTACTCCTATAGGGTCAGGTTACTGCTGTTGCTGTAAGGGACAGATTATTGTTCTAAAATCATCGCCTACTCCTATAGGGTCAGGTTCCTGCTGTTGCTGTAAGGGACAGATTATTTTTCTAAAATCATTGCCTACTCCTATAGGGTCAGGTTCCTGCTGTTGCTGTAAGGGACAAATTATTGATCTATAATCATCTCCTAGTTCTAAAGGGAGAGGTTCCTGCTGGTCCTGTAAGGGACAGATTATTGTTCTAAAATCATCGCCTATTCCTATAGGATCAGGTTCCTGCTGTTGCTGTAAGGGACAGATTTTTGTTCTATAATCATCTCCTTGTTCTAAAGGGAGAGGTTCCTGCTGGTCCTGTAAGGGAAAGATTATTTTTCTAAAATCATCGCCTACTCCTATAGGGTCAGGTTCCTGCTGTTGTAGAGCACTTGTCCTACTCTTACCCCCATTTTACTTCCTTTTGCAGCCCTCTAGCACTTGCCAGGACTTTTTTACAGCCATTTTTGTGCCGAAAAGTTCGGGTCCCCATTGACTCCAATGGGGTTCGGGGTCCGGGGTAAAGTTCGGGTCAAGTTCGGTACCGAACCCAAACTTTTTCGCTTAGTAAAGGGTCCATTATTGTTTTTTTAACATTTGTCTCCAATTGACTTCAAATAGTCTCGGATTTGGCACCTGATCTGCAAACCCACCTCGAACCAAACTCAGGTACAATGAGCTCAACCGTAATAAGTAATGGATTTGTATTTAGCTCAGTGTATAATATTAAAACTCAAATACAGGTACCTATATCCCCAATTATATGAATAAACATTATTTCACCAAGGGAGGAAAGAGAAGGGGCTATGGGATTTTTAATGGTACCACAATAGGCTCACAAAGTCAAAATGTTAAAATCAAAATATTTTATTTTTCAATACAAAACACACATAATTAAATATTAAAAAAATGGTAGTACATGTCATTCCAAAAGGGGGAAAAGATAGACTCTCATATTATGCTGAGAAGTAACAGAAACAGTCTCTCCCTTAAGGGGCTCTATAACTTTTATATATACCTCTTTTCAATAGCAAAGGGTAGGTCAGTCAAAACGCATTGTTATTTCATCTGTATCCATACATTTATAGGGAGAATGATGGGATCCTGCTCCCACAGACTGTCATACTTAATAAAAGACAAATGAGAAAAGGAGACGTATGAGCTATAATATGTTCCACATCCCCTTCCATGTTTGGGACATACTGTAATGTTTTTTGCAGGCAATCTGTACTTTCCGTACTGTTCTGTGGGCACTGATGCACGCTATTCTTCATTATTTTTCCATACCTAAACAGAAAAACAAAAACAAAAGACATAGTTTGCCTAATGATATGAAAATATGTTTTTAAAGCCCACTCTGTTATTTTCTTCACTATCCACGAGTATTTGCAAGTAATTTTATTAAAATGGGTTTTCTGCTTTACCTACCTCCAAAAGATGGAGATAACATTTTTTAATTGGATGTGGCGTAAATTTAATCTGGATTGGAATAAATTGGGCTGAAACATGGAAAAGAAGAGCAAAACCACCCTGGCTAAAGAGAAGACTGAAACAAAGGAATACAATTAGACCATGGTATTTAACTGCACTAAAAGACTTTTAGTTACTACCCAACAGATTATCTTTTGAAGCTAGTTGTATGCTATATTTTGCTTAAAGTAGCCATGCCCATAATTTTCAATAAAAATCTTATCATAACGTTATATGTGCATTTAATTTACTTAACTTAAAGCATTTAATTTAATTTACTTGTTTGCATGTTATTTACATATAAAAGTGTCCCTTGTATAGAAATGCAAAAGCTCTGAATCTGCTACTAGACAGCTCCATCTTGTATTTGACGTGAGCAGCCCCAGCAGAGTCAGAACTGTCCCTCAGTTACACTTTATAGCAGGGATAAGCAATTAGCGGACCTCCAGCTGTTGCAAAACTACAAGTCACATCATGCCTCTGCCTCTGGGTGTCATGCTTGTGGTTGTCAGAGTCTTGCTATGCCTCATGGGATTTGTAGTTCTGCAACATCTGGAGGTCCGCTAATTGCATATCCCTGCTCTATAGTATTCTCCTCTCCTTATCAGCTACATAAAATGTTAGTTAGTTATGTGAAGAGGGGGGCAGAGGAGCTGGACCAACAAGGACAGTAATTAGACCCTACAAGTAGAGGAAAGAGCTATGACATGCCATGAGGGAAAGGGATGTGCTAGGGAAGTGATTCTTTCTGGAGTTGTCTAATTTTCCACAAAGTTCCAGAGCACCTTTGTAAGTGGATAGAAAATATAAAAAGGAAAGCATTTTTCGTGATTTTCTGTGCTTTTACTTGCATTTTTAAGGTTGGTGACAGGGTCTCTTTAAAAAGCCTACAAGCGGGACAAAACCAAAGCTTTACATTGTTGCCAGCACCACAAGGTGCCTATAAAAATCTTTCATTTCATTAAACCTCTGGGAGTGAAGAGAAGAATCCCTGGTTAAAGCATATTTCTACTGTCGCAGTCAAATTTGAGAAAACCTCACTATATGTTTATGTGCTCCTATTTGCACAACATGCATACGTTTTTTTTTCTTTTAATTAACTTTTAGATGTTTTTAAGAAAAAGGTGTCATGGTTGACTGCAAGGTTTTTTTTTGAACGATGTCCTCATTAAAGATGAATTCCAGCTATGGAATATTTTTTCATAGTTACACTAGTCCAGATTGAACCAATTTAATTATGTATATAATTAATCCAATGGCCCTGGAAGCTAGAAGTCACTGAAGTATACAACAATACTCCCGTGACATCCACTTGCTTCCAGGCCCTGTGCTGAGTGGCTGGCCTGCTGTATTCTGAACACAGAAGGTCAGTCACTCAGCACAGGCACCATTCAGAAAATGCAGTTAATGCCAAGCATTCTCCGATTGGACAATTAGAGGACACTTTGCATCCATTCTGAAAATGCAAAGTATTCTCTGAATGGTGCCTGTGGCCAACCACCTTTAGGCCTCATGCACACTGGTCGTTTTTGGACGTTTTTACAGCTGCTGTTTTTGGCTTCAGATGTTTTTTTCTACAGTCAATAAACTCCCCATCATGTTATCCTATGTGTTCATGCACGCATATGCTGTTATCAGCTGTTTTTGGCTGGGGCATTTTTTGACTGTAAAAAAGCCCCAAAACTAGTGGGTTCTGAGAGGAGTTTTTCAGCTGTCAAAAAACGCACATACACACTCAAAAACGCGTCTTGCCAGCGTTTAACATTTTTGATCCCATTGCTTTAAAAGAAAAAAAAAAAGAAATGCTAAAAAAACGCTAACGCTAAAAAACATTCCTATGTTCCTATACTTTTTCCACAGCAGGAACGCCATCCCCGTTAGCAGCCGTGTCCTGCAGGACTGGCAGTGGCTTATCAAGGGGGGAAGGCGAGGTAGAGTGAGCGGACACTCCCAAATCCTGGCCACCAATATGCTAATCCCCCTCTGTGCAGCTGTTTAGAAATAAATTTTTCCGGGACTTCTGTGTTCAGTGGGGGCCAAGGACAGAAAGCGGACTATGTCTTCATTTTTGGCTTTAAGCGGATTAATCCGCTGCAGCGCTCCTGGTCGGCTCCAGTGTGCTGATATAACCAGCCTTCAACTGTGAAGGGGATGCGGCGGATTAATCCGCTTAAAGCCAAAAATGAAGAAATAGTCTGCTTTCTGTCCTCAGCTCCCACTTAATACAGGCGATGCAGAAAAGTTTTTTTTTCTAAGCAGCTGCACAGCAGGGGATTCGTTTATTAGTGGACAGGATTTTGGAGTCCCCGCCCACTCTACCTCGCCCCCCCCCCCAGTTTCCTCAGCCCTAATAGCCCAGCTGGTGGTGTCCAGTAGGAAGGGAAAGGGCCAAGTTTAACAGCAGTGCACAGCTGGTCCCAGGCTCCCAGCTCCAGAGGAACCACCTGCAGGAGAAGGACTGCACCTGGGCCTAAGGTAGAAGAAGCTGTGCAGACCAGGTGCTAGGGTGGGGGGGAAACTAATGGTCTTTTCACACGGGCTTGTCCATGTACGGGCTCGGCTTTGCTCAGCAGGGATCGATCCGCTGATCCCTGCTGAGCAGGAGGATGACAGGTCTGTCTCCGCTCACTGTGCAGAGACGGACCTGTCAGAGCCCTGCTCTCCTCTATTGAGATCGGATGAAAACAGATCCGCCTGTCCGTTTTTAATCGGATCCTATCTGACCCGGTTCTCCAGACGGATGGAAAAAAGGGTTTCCATCCGTCTGGATTTCACGTACAGGATCAGATTGCATAGCTGCAGATGTCAGCGGACATGTCACCGCTGACATCTGCCGCTCCATAGGGCTGAATGGAGCGTCTGATGAGGTCCGCCTGAAAATCTGACAGGAGGACCTGATCGGAACGCCAGTGTGAAAGGGGCCTAACAGTGCTGCATTTGAACTCTTAGGTATTAGCAAGCAAGTTTGGAGTGGCACATCTGAGGGGGCCCCCCTGCTGCCCCCCAGCATTGATTAGCACTGGTGAGACTGAAGATGGGCACTGATCAGGCTGCATTGATGGGCACTAACCAGGCTGCATTGATGGGCACTAATCAGACTGCATTGATGGGTACTGTTGAGACTGCATTTGATGGGCACTGGTGAGGCTGCATTTGAAGGGCACTGGTGAGGCTGCATTTGATGGACACTGGTGAGGCTGCATTGATGGGCACTGGTGAGGCTGAGCTGATGGGCACTGATCAGGTTGCATTGATGGGCACTCACCAGGCTGCATTGATGAGCACTGGTGATGCTGCACTGATGGACACTGATCAGGCTACATAGATGGGCACTGATGAGGCTGCATTTATTGGCACTGGTGAGGTTGCATTGATGGGTACTGGTGAGGCTGAGCTGATGGGCACTGATCAGGCTGCATTGATGGGCACTGATCATGCTGCATTGATGGGCACTGATCAGGCTGCATTGATGGGCGCTGGTGAGGCTGCATTGATGGGCACTGGTGAGGCTGTATTGATGGGCGCTAGTAAGGCTGTGCTGATGGACACTGGTGGGGCTGCGCTGATGAGGCTGCATTGATCAGCCCTGTGAGGGGCATTGCTGTAGATTAGGATACACTAGTGTTGCCTTTTGAAGAGTAAACCACAGTGGATCACTTTTCAGAGGGTGTTTGACAGGTGGTAAGGAAGCATTATATTTCCTCCTCACCATCTAATTGAATCCCTAAAAACCTGCACCACCTTGTTGGGACTGCATTCATTTTCAGGGGGGCAGATATAGGATCTGAGTCCTGATAATCTAAACGCCACCGTACAGTGTATCTCATCGACTGCTCCTTAGAGACCGCACGTCACTTCCGGTTGGGCGTGATGTACTAATGTGGTGGTGGGTGGGTGGGGGGGGATCTTTGGTGAATTCCCACACTTTTTTTCCTAGGACTTGACCCCTGTGAAAAATGAAATGCTAAAAAAACGCTATTGCAAAAACGCTGGAAATGTTGAAAAAATCACTGCAAAGCTACTGGAATTTTTATAACATTATTATAATGTCCAGTGTGCATGAGGCCTTATTCGCAATGCATCAGGCCACCTGCTCAGCAAGGACCCTGCAAGCTAGTGGAGATCACTGGATTAGTGGTATCCACTTCAGTGATTATCTGCTTCCAGGGACATTGGCCAAGTATGGCATATACATAGTTACATTGATCTAAGCTGCACCAATGTAACTATGTATATAATATCCATGCTTGAAATTGTTAACATAAAATGCAATAAGCCTAGCCTCTAAACCTTTAATATTTTGTTAGAACAGACAATGTCCAAATCTAGGTACAACTTATGATAAAGATCTGCCTGAATAGTACAGACAGGGTTAATTGTGGTAAACATAGCTGCACGAGGGCTCTCCTCACCCCATTTGAAAGCCAAGAACCAGTGCCACTAGTTGAAGGGAATAGAATGAGTCACATGCTCCCTATAATCAAAAGTACCAAGTATTTCTTCGCTCCCCAAAGTTAGACAGACTGGTGGGGGAGCAACATAAAGGTAAGTATGTGTTGCTGGTTGAGTCATCTTTACGCCTCATGCACACAGGACGCTTTTGGACGTTTTTACAGCTGCTGTTTTGGCTTTAGATGTTTTTTCCTACAGTCAATAAACTCTCCAGCATGTTATCCTATGTGTCCATGCACACATAAGTTTGTTATCAACTGTTTCTTGACTGTAAACAAAACCCAAGACTAGTGGGTTCTGAGAGGAGTTTTTCAGCTGTAACAATGCTCTAACGTCAAAAACACCCCAAACCGCTAAAAAACATTATTTCAAAAATGAGGCCTCATGCACACGGGACCTTAAAAAAATGTAAAAACGGCAGTAGCTTTGTAGTGAGTTGTTCAGCTTTTTTCAGCGTTATTGCACTAGCGTTCTTTTTTCAGTGGATCAAAAACGTCCAAAAACGTTGGTGAGCCGCTTTTTTGAGCAGTGGCATTTTTGATTGTTTATTTTTCTTTTTTCCTCATTGGATCAAAAACGTCCATAAACGTTTATGAGCCGCGTTTTTGAGCATTTTTGAGCGCTGGATCGTTTTTACAGCTGAAAAACGTCTCTCAGAACCCACTAGTCTTGGGGTTTTTTTACAGCTCAAAAACGCCCCAGCCAAAAAGAGTTGGTAACAGCCTATATGTGCATGGACACATAGGATACCATGATGGGGAGTTTATTGACTGTAGGAAAAAGCATCTGAAGCTAAATACAGCAGCCTGAAAAACGTCCTGTGTGCATGAGGCCTGAAAGTAAACTATCATCTGAATACAAGTGCTGTTTGGACAACAATTTTCAACCATGTTTCAAAATATTAATTGAAAATGAGGGCTGAACTGCTAAAGACACATAAGTATTGCAGAAGAATATAGCTGATGACAGCCAGAATGGTAGACTAATTTTGCTTTACCACATTACAGTCATGTTAAATGTGCTATATAAAAGAATGTTAAATGTTTGCAGTACCATTTAAGTCTTATTAGGTCATGGGTAGCCCTGGGAGGGCATTATTTTTTCTATCACTCACCCCAACCAGTTGTAAGGTGTGGCATCGATCATCATCTTCCAAGAAGAGAATAAAGACCCCACTTGGAGCTGAGTTTCATGGAAAATCTCCATGCAAGCTGGCTATCACTTTTTAATTAACAACACCTTCAATGTTTCCACTTAAAATGCTTGTACAGTACCTGCCAGGAAACAAAAGAGAGTTATGGTTTTGTGACAGTACTTTAGCTGTGGCATTTGGGAATTATTGTAATTCGTCCAACAAGATGTTATTTTTGCTCTGCAGTTCTTAATTATTATTATTATTACAGACGTTTTGGTTATAAGCAAAATGATGTCCTGTGAATAACAGAAGTGAAAAAGTCATACAGTAATAGAATAGTTTTATTATTTTGTTACATTGAAACAAGCAAGGTCTTTATTGAAAAAGATATGTACATACAACGACTCAATAAAACATAGCAGTAAAACAAAACATATCCATTTGGTGACTTA
This sequence comes from Glandirana rugosa, assembly GCA_018402905.1. Lineage (NCBI taxonomy): Eukaryota > Metazoa > Chordata > Amphibia > Anura > Ranidae > Glandirana > Glandirana rugosa. The sequence goes on from BLSH010316627.1 coordinate 630,638, forward strand.
CAACATGGCAAATGCAAAAGCATTCTCAGGTTGTGCAAACAAGAGATTGTAGTTAGTACCAATCAATGTACATTCAGTAAACATACCATACCAACAGTCCAATCACGCAGCAAACTGGGCCTAGGTGGCAGCGAACCCATGGCCAAAGAAGGATAATGTCCTGATAAGTATTGCCCTTGTATATACAAAAAGGGGATCTATAATATCAAGTATAGTAGTGCTGCTAACCTCAGGGTAGTTACTGGGGCCTGCTGATGCCCCTGCCAAAATGTCAACCATCAGGAGAAACTTTATGTGCATATGGCAGAGTGCTCCAACCAATGATCTCACACTCTATTATATTTAGATTATTAGTGTAAATTAACTTTTTGCATGGAAGTTTAGCATTACCCATGATTGAAATATAGGTGGAAGTGCCTGCATCCAAGTGCGTGCTATCAATTTCCTTGCACTGAAAAGTGTTTCATGCTTGAGTATCGTCATATATTTGTCAGCGTCCAGGTCAAGCATTAGCCTGAGGATGCATTGTTAGGGGTCAAGGGTGAACCCATTTGGTCATGCAAGAATTCTAGCACTTGACGCCAATAACCTTGGATCATGGGACAAGCCCACTAATAAAATAATTTTTAAGTTTTTGGAAGCAGCAGATATCAAAAGTTGCTGGAAAAAATGTTCTGTATTAAACTCACAGAAGGAAAAAAGACTGGGGAGTTTGTTTTTATAAATTAAGCTTTATTTTACATCTATATCCTAAATTCTTATTTCTCTGTAGGGCATGTATATTTCATAGTGGAATGCTTACGTCACACTCTTAGGCAAAAAAGTAGCCAAAGCATGTTATACCTCCTGTTTATACCATTGGAAAATTACCTACAGATTATTCAGACTGAGCAAGTGTCCATCATAGGGGTCAGAAAGTTCATGTGAACCTGTATAGACAGAATGAAGCTTGAGCTCATGCACATGTCTCACAGCATGTGCACAAATGTGCAGGTGTGAGGGCATCTGCGCACGCTCACTGCGCACAGTAGGATTGAACAAGCAGTACGTTGTGCTAAGTGCTGAAAGTTATTCATTAGTGTTCTTGTGACCTGCAATCTCTGCATCTTAACTATGATTGTTTCCGGTTACTGACCCATCTGTTCCTGAACCAACCCCGTTATATTTCATCTGTAAGGACCCTGCTCTATGCTGTTGTGTGGGTATTTAAATTTAGTGTGTTTTCTTACCAGGCTGTAACCAGCTTGAGCTGTTGTTTAAAGTGATTGTACACCCTTAACAACTGAGAATATCTCCTAAACTTGCACAGTTTAGGAGATATTCCCTGTATATGCTTGCACCGACATCATCGGCGCATGCGCACTGAAGAAACAGGCCGCTTGGTGCCATTTCTAGAGGGCCATGCTGTTACCAGTGGCTCCCGTGCACATGCGCGAGAGTGACGTCGTTGTGGCCAATCACAGCGCTGGAGCCGCGAACCCAGAAGTAACAACGGGTGGAAGATTTTGGCTCTGTACTCGGGGTGCCGACTCTGATACAGGGCTTTGTTCTAAGGTAAGTATTTCATAATGAGCTAGTATGTAAGCCTTTTTTTGCCCTTTTTTTTTTTTAACAAGGTTTACAACCTCTTTAATTTTTATCTCTGCAAGTATTCTCTAAACTTATTGAGTTGATTGTTTCTGCCTGTTACTGAGAAAGAGGCTCTCTTCAATGAAATAAAGTTTGCCAGTACCGTATGCTGACAAACAGGCCCACATCATGATGTTCCCACCTCCCAACTTCACTGTTGGTATAGTTTTTTGTGGTGATGTGCAGTGCCATTTGACCTCCAAACATGGTGTGTATTATGGCATTTAAAGAGTTTAATTTTGGTCTCATCTGACCAGATTATATTCTCCCAGTATTTAACAGGCTTGTCTAAATGTTGTGCAGAAAGCTTTAAACAAGCTTTAACATGCTTCTTCTTCAGTAATGGAGTCTTGCGTTGGTGAGCGTGCATAGAGGCCATGGCGGGTGAGTGCATTACTTATTGTTTCCTTTGAAACCATTGTACCTGCTAATTCCAGGTCTTTCTGAAGCTCTCCACAATTGGTCCTTGGCTCTTGGATTTTTTTTCTGATAATTCTCTTCATTCCCTCCTGGTTGTGTCCGGTTTATGCTGAAATGATGTTCTTTTCACTTCCAGATTATGGCACCAGCAGTGCTCAAAATCCTTCTTGAACCAATGCCATGTTTTTCTGCAATAAATTTGCAAAGGTCTTGAGAGAGCTTGTTGCTTGGTTTCTTTGTATGTATGAATTGCATGGTTGTTAACGACATGTAGTTAAAATGTCATGTCAATAGCACCTAGAAAAATGGTGACGTATTCAATACTTATTTTGCCCGCTGTATGTACACACATATATATATATATATATATATATTGGGGTTGATTTACTAAAACTGGAGAGTACAAAATCTGGTGCAACTGTCCATGATAGTCAATCAGCTTCTAACTTCAATTTGTCCAATTAAGCTTTGATGAACAATAAACTGAAAGCTGATTGATTTCTATGCAGAGCTGCACCAGATTTTGCACTCTCCAGTTTAAGCAAATCAACCTTGGAATGTACAATGTATATACAGCCTTTGATCCTGCCTCAAATCTTGTGAGCGTATAGCTTCCTGACTTTTAGCATTTAACATTGTTTCAAGCTCTCTCTGTGGATTATAGAACTCCCCCTCTGTGGCAATGTTCTGTAGTCCTAATGCACCTAATACACTTGCCTATGCACTTAATGTTCTTGATGACCCCTCTGTTCCACTACAGATACAGTACTATGAGTGAGTACTGACAATAGGGAAAATATAGGGAAAAAAGCCTGAAAAAAAGTAAAGCCCCCAAAACATCTAAGGGTTATAAGCTACAATTTAATACATTTTGTTAATGGGTTTAGATATGTTTTAAGTCACAATCTGATTAGGTGGACCTTATTTTTCAATGTTATAAACAAACTATTGGATATTTTACCAGCCAAATCCTTCTGCTGTCCTTGTCTTAGGATGAAAAGGCAAACTTTAAAAAAATCATCAAGCTTATTTTGTTTTTTGTCTGTTTTAATTTACCCATTTAGATATTTTACTTTTTAAATTAGTTTTAATTTAACCACATGTACCACTTGCTGGTTTTCCTCACTTTAATTTAGAAATCGTTTGCTATATTTAACAAATGAAAGGGCAATTGTGAAAAATATATTTCCCAAGGACTGTGCCAAATGGATGGTAAAGCATTTGTTCTCATTTTCCTCTGTGGCAATATAATAAATATTCTGTCAGATAAGACTGTATTATTTTAATCCAGAAGAAATAAAAGGGATCTAAAATGTGACATGATGAGCACATGTAACATATTTCATTTTAATACCATTTTCTATGTGAGATAGCAGCTTTTATCTCCTTGCTACAATCATGCCTGGAACATACATTTCAGTAGACTTCATTTATTGTGTTGGAGGGTTTCCACCTCTATAGCTCCCTCATGACAAATTAGCCTGCCCTTCTAAACAAATAAGCACTTCAGAGAGTTCCACTTGACAGGCTTGTTAATCCCAGGAGTCTGTCTTATCATTGTAGAATTTAAGGACTGAGGTTTTACAGTATCCCTGCACTGCCTGGCTCTTACACAGTTGAGGACAAGGAAATTAGTGTATAACCTTTTTATCCTTAATGCAGTAAGCTTTTGTGCCACCCATAAAAAAATCTAGTATAGTGAAGTAACAGGCATGGGTACCTCAAAAAGCACAGCAAATAGGATTAATGATATGTAAGTATCAGTAATGATCAGAAATAGTTTGGATTTCAGTTTACTGACATAATATCAGTGCAAGAATTTTGGTTACTTACTGTGAGCTACTATACTCAGTGCATGCTATTTATGCAATAATTAAGAATGAGAGTATTCATCTTCCAATTTAGGGAAAATATTGTCATTTTAAGGAAAGAATTTCAAAAAAATTGAGAGAAGACTTTCCAGTTTATATTGAGACTTCTAAGACTGTCCTGTCATTTCAATAAAAGTGTGGCTAAAGCCAAAACTTTTTTTTAGCTTTGGATAGCAATGAAGGTTAGAATGTGCAAAGGTTTTAATTTGTCCCTGGGGCTGGAAGTTAGGGAAAATCCAAATTTTGAGTTGTTACCAGAACAGGGATAGAGTTGCAATCTTCCAATGGGGAAAATTGTTTCAGGAGCAACTATTAAAATGGGATTTCTCTCACTTTGGAGAGATTTCCAGTCAGTGCATTTAGCATTTACATTGTGAAAAAATGTTAGATACACATGGCAAAAAAAAAAAAAAAACTGACAGGGGGTTCAACCATTCCTTAATCTATCCAAAATGACAAAAAAGCATTTATTTTGGACAACCTTTAAAGGCATGTCCCCCTTACTCTACTGTCTAGGCATAGAAGATGCCCCCAAAGCATTCTTTATGATTAAATCCAACCTTGTCTGTAGCTATTCCTGTATATACTTTACATCTATTCAAATTTTCTTATGTGTTTTTGTTCAATTTATACTAACCCACTTATCCTTTTATCTATGCATGAAGAAAGTAGCCAATGCCCTAAAATACGTTTTTTATTGTTTTTAGGAAGCTACTTGATGTTACTACAATACTTTTTTTATCTTCTTTGCATATTCTTTGCTATCAAAAATGGTACAGGTTTTTTTTTTTTAAATGCTTGATAAAAAAAATGATTTGACTCCGTCCATGATTTTATTGTCTTGTCTCAGTGGTCAAATCTGAGCTGTAGGCTATGGAAACTGTTTTACTATCTAATGTATATGCAACAGTTTTGTTGCAGCATTTCTGAATAAAGTATGCACAGTATATGTGGTTGGTAACATTTTAAGTGGTTAAATGTGGTAAAATGAAACCCTGAATCTAGGTAGTCTACATTCACCAAATAATCTATAATTTTTTCATTGCTGTTATCAGCCCACTCATTGATTTCACTTTGATAAATTGTATTTTTCTCAACCTCAATATTTGTTTTGTGGTGTCCAGCACCAAACATACTTTTATGTCCTTATCAGGCAATGAAAAGAGTGTTAGCCTGCCAAAAACTTTTTTTTTTCAGTCTTTTCAAAATCTATTAACCAAAGAGAAAAAGAGAAAAAAAAATCCTGGAAGTGATAAGAAGCAGATAGCAGCTTTTGTAAAGCTGGCTGTTTGCTGATCGTTAAGTGTAAACATATGTGTTGCAATTCCTCTTGTCGCTGTATAGCTATTGATTAGGACATTTGTGTAATGTATAAATAATAGAATCTATGGCAGTGCTATCAGAAGTACCAGTAAAGTGTCTCAATGAGTGAGTTATGGTGGCCCTTGCGCTAGCTTGAAAGACCCATAAATGGCCATTTGATTGTCTCTTTGACTGTGTAATAATTAACAGCATTTGTTATGATAGGAAGGATGTACCAGGCTTTCAATTGATGACATTCTATATGCTATTGATTATGACTAAACTGCTAAGCAGCTGTTACTTTTAAGGCCTTTTAAAGCTTTCATCATAAGCACTAAATTGATTGGGTTTTATTATGTACAGAGTATATAAAACTGACTACAGTTATATCCTACGTCAACAGGGATGATGGTTTAACACTTTGGTTGTCTAGTCATCTTTTTACAATTTATTTCCCTTTGCAAAGAAGACAGTTCACACAGCCTAAGTACATACAGTAAATAATACTCATCACATCTAAAAATTAAGGCACAATATTCTAAAATATAGACAATGCATATATACAGGAATATACACATATAACCAGAGGGTAGTGTTGTTTAAGCATTTTTATAAGATTACATTTTTCATTTTGTATTTTCTAACCTAATTTTGTGAGCTTTTTTTAACTTAACTTAACCTTTTTATAAAACGCAGTAAGCTTAGAATACTTTCTGTAATCCCAAATATAAAGCATGGCCACAATGTCTGTCTTCTGTTTTCAAAAGGTTTTGCTGTTTCCAAAGTAGTTTTAAATCACTTCCTCAGCCCAACCATCTTCTTATGTCTTTGGCTAGGTTGAAGAGGAGTCTCTGCCAAACAGCTAAATACACATTCGAAACACATATAAGTGAACTGATTTACCTGCCAACAAATTTGGAACTCTGTTCAGCATTTCTTGTGATCCATACACCATTGCTAAACATAGCCAGGATTGTGACACTGTTTTCTGCTACAGTTATTGAGCTTCTTATGTCACATTTCTACTCAGCAAACTATAAATAAAAATCATGCCACTGCTAAGATCTTCCCTGTACCTCCTGTTCCGGCAACCTCGTCCTAAATCTTCTAGTATCTGAAAACATGAAAGATTGGTAACAGCGTGCTATATGTCTCTTGAGGATGTTTTAATGCTACAGTTTGCATGGAGTATCTGTTTCCTAGCTTCATCTACCTTGGCTGACATCCCCTATTGTGTAGCACACTGTGTAATATTACTGTATTGGCGCCAAGTAATTTATTATAATTATTAAATATGATCGCATGTGTTAGTTCTATACATTAGTTTAATTTTAACAAAGGGAAACCTCACAATTTTTTATTTGATAATTTTCCAATATATATATATATTGTGGCAGAGCGTTGCCCTGCCAGGGCCTAGATGAAAGGGATGGCCCAGTATTCTCTACCTGGCAGGTTGAGGGGCTCCAGAAGATTTGCTTACTTAGGAGGAAACTGGCTTTTCAGTTTTCTCATTTCTTAAAGTCCACTTTGGGATCCGGAGCCTCAGGATTTCTTACAGATCCACTTGGGATGAAATCCCTAGTCCTGGGTCCGGGTTTTCTGACCTACCGGGAGACTGATTGCCCAGCTGGGTGGAGGCCTGTTAGGAGCAGTCGGGACCAGGCTTCTGGGTCACACACACCCTGGAGACAGACGGTCTCCAGGGGTCAAAGACTGCAGGAGGTAGTCTGGGTATCGACATCTGCGAGGAAGCTTTATAGCCAGGAGGGCTACTGATCCTTATGAGCCAGGAGTGCTACTGATCCTTGTACCCAGAAGAGCTATTGATCCTTATAGCCAGGATGGCTACTGATTGCTTATGAGCCAGGAGGCTGAGTTTATGTTTGCTGCATGTTGATTGTGACAACCCCCCTGTGAGGGAAACCCTTTTGATCTTTGTTTTAAACTTTATTTTTAATAAACATTGGCTACCATGACCTCAAACAGAGATCCTGGCTGTCGTAACCTCACTGAAAATGCACCTACCACGGGAGCTAAAGACCCCCATGTCACAAAATATATATATATATACAGTATCTCACAAAAGTGAGTACACCCCTAACATTTTTGTAAATATTTATTCTATCTATGTTCACTCAGGGGTGTACTCACTTTTGTTGCCACTGGCTTAGACATGAATGACTGTGTGTTGAGTTATTTTGAGGAGACAGCAAATCTACACTGTTATACAAGCTGTACACTCACTACTTTACATTGTAGCAAAGTGTCATTTCTTCAGTGTTGTCATATGAAAATATATTAAATATTTAGAAAAATGTGAGTGGTGTACTCACTTTTGTGAGATACTATAAGTACCTGTAAAAAATAAATAGCTATTTGTTCAGTCCTGGTTTTTTTTAGGTCTCTAATGTGCTTACTGGACATTCCCAACAACAGCACCACTTGTTAAATGCTGAATAAAGGGAAAAATGAATAGGATGATAAGGATTTTTTGATGTTTTGCATATGCATTATTATATTTGGCTGTAACAATCCTTCCTATGCTGACAAGATGCAGCCTGGATGAAGACTAACCATTTGTCATATGAAAAGATATAATAAAATATTTACAAAAATGTGAGGGGTGTACTCACTTTTGTGAGATACTGTAGTAGCAATGGTCATAGTAGTAGTAATAGTAGTAGTAGTAATAGTAGTAGTATGGGCTGTGAAAAAGCCTAAAATTGCATTATTTTGTGATCTAATTTATTCATTTTTTTTGTAAGGGTTTTGGGATTCAAAAACATTTATTTAGGGTATATATTATAGTAACTACCGTATATCTAATGGATTTAACTTTGTTGAAGTTAAATAACACACACAAAATATTAAGGAATATTAAGTAAAGCATTGCAAAGAGTGGAAATGATATGTTACTACGAGTAACTGTACCTAAACCCATAGCTGTGGGTTGAATGTGTTGAATATGTCTGAGTGGTTTAATTACCAAGTATAGCATTTTATGTTCTAATCATACTATTTCTGAGAGATAGGAATATAGCAAGAGCATGCTACAATATAGCAACAAAGACAAAATGAAATTGATTAATTCTGCATACAGAATCTCTCCCTAAGAGCTCTTATTTTGTTTATCTATATTAAGACCAGGATTAATCTAGGCTGATTGCTTTATAATCTCCTTTTTATAAAAACCTTACAATTAGCAACATAGAGAGTACTGAACAAAATCACATACCAGTGGCATAGCAATGGTTTAGGGGGCCTTTCTTCACAATGAAGTCAAGGCAAGGTAAGGGTGATGTTGTTGTTAAGTGAGCCAAGGCAAACATAATTCACTCATGTGATAGCACAATAGTACACTTGTGGGTTCATTTTGCAAATGTAGAGCCCCCAGTATTTCCTGCTAAATAGAAGTTTTGCATTCTGTGTAACATTTCAATATATATAAAACCAGGTATCAATCACTATCCCCAAACCATTTATTGTTACCTGCTTACCTTCACTAAAAAAATGCCCAATTAGATTAAAAAAACAGTGGCCCTTCTGCTATATTCTCCTTAAAAGATACATGGCTCAAACGTAGCTTACATATTTGCCGCACGCTTAAAATATGCAATAATAGTTAAGTAAAAAAATGTCCTATTACTTATTCTTTACCTGCACCAAGTTTGGAACACACTTCAATTTGTTTTGAAGGCTCATTACTATAAGTGATATAATTTCAGGACACAGCGTTCCCATTTCCTGTAACCAAATGTTAGAACGGGCAGTCTTGGCCTCCATTAAGAGATTCATTATACCTTCTGCAGTTTAGGAAACATGGGCTTTTCAGAAACCATGCTTTAGTCAATGCACATTGTGGCTATAGTTTACATGTAAATTGACAGTATAACCAGATATATAATGGTGATGTCAACCAACATTAACCAGATGTCCCCTCCCCCCATCCCTACTAAAATACCGTCACATACAGTGCTGCCTTTTTAAAACAGACAGCATTTACATGTTACCAGTGCAAGGATTATAGTTCCTTTTGGTCCAACTCATCATAAGCCATCTATTAAATAAATGTATTATTATTATTTAGCATTTCTAAAGCCCTAACAGTTTGCACAGCACTTTACAATATAAAGGGAAACACCATTAATACAATACAGATTAATACAGAACTATTAGGAAGGCCGTGCTCATGGAGCTTACAATTTAAGGGGGGGGGGGGTATAAAAGGTTATAGTTGTGAGGGATGAACTGATGGAGGTGGTCCACGTGCAGTTTTTAGATTCAGGTAGGGTAGGCTTCTCTGAATAAACACGTTTTTGGGATCAGATAAAGGAGGACAGGGTAGGATAAACTTTTATTGCACTCTATGCCACTATATGGTGTACAAATTGTTTACTGAAAATGGAAACACCGCAAGTTGGAAAGTTGCATAAATTGTGTGTAAATGCCGTTATAAGTCACCTCATGATATAAAATATTGGTTTTAAAAAGTTTGTTGGCCACTGGGGCATAATGGAATAATTTGCATGGCTTTCCCACTGTCCATAAAGTAGAAGGCCATGATAAACCTAACTAGTGCTAAAAATGCTCCTTCCCCACGCCTAACACCTATGCTGACTAACCTGCATAAGAAAGATTTGTATTCTTAAATATTATCAGTTTTTTTTTTGGATTTTGGTACATACAGTATATTCTACACTGTAGAATATGTATAATTTTGAATGTTTCTTCCCCAGTTTGCAACACATGAACAAAAACATGTCAAAATGCCTAATGCGCATTGGACAATAAACTTTACCCTTGAAATATAATCTCATAATCCTTTATGACATTACTTGCGCTGAAATGATACTTCTGCTGTTATTATAACGACCTTAGATCAGCTTCACATAAAATTAAGTAAAAAGGGGAGAGCTGTGAACTTTAAAATATATAGGGATACCATTACTTAGTTAAAGGCTAAGTTCACCTTTTCAGGAAGAATTTCACTTTCCATAATAAATTGAATCTTTTTCTTATGTCTTTTCTGCCTAAGCCATCCCAATGTATTTATCTCGTACTTACCTCACCCACTTCAGCTTTGAATTTTCACCTCTCTGTGAAAAATGTTTTCTGCGTCCATCACTTCCTGTAGATCATATCCTATCACGTACTGCCTTAGCGCATGACAGAATAGGGAGTGTAGTACCTCTCTGGACCACACCTCCTTCATTACTACACCACCTTTTGTTTTATTTCCACCCACATTTCGAATTCTTCCCTTAACCAGTTGCCGACCGCCTGCCGTGCCTTGACGGCGGCAACTTGGTTCATTATAGCGAAACGCCATCACAGCGCAGGCACTAAGATCGGATTCGATAGAGGACTGATCAGTCTACAGGGCCAGGCCAATAATATATACATATATATCTAATAAAGGTTTTAACCCCTGATTGCCCGGCAGTGACACCAGTTAGGTTTTAGCGTGCCTTAGGGTCAGCGTAAACATCAGGCAGGGCCAGTTAGTTAGGTACTCTGACATGCATACACACACATTAGAGAGGTGTTAGATACTATTGTAGTATCTGATCAGAACAATATCTGATCTGATCAGATCTATATTAGCGTCCCCAGAACACTAATGTTATAAAAAACGCAGCGTTAGCGGGATCAGCCCACCCCACCCAAGTGCAGGATCAATAGATCGCTGACATTTACCAAACACTTTACACATATCTGCAGCATTCGCAGAGATCACGCCTGATCCCTGCAAAATCTGACAGTGATTTTGGTAGCGTTTGAAGCAGGCTCTGACAATCAGGTGTGCTTTTTTGCCTGTGAGTCACGCTAGTGTACGTATCAAATTTAGAAAGTCCAAAATGTCCAATCGCACGTACACTAGCAAAGAGGCTTACACGTTGCTGAGTATGACAGACGAGAGCAATGGGGAAGATCCACTGTCAGAATCAGGCTCAGCATACGAATTGGTAGACAGCAGCGGCACCCTGTCAGATAGCTCTGACAACAGAGAGTTCCCTGCTATGGTCAGGCGTACCAGATCCCGTTCTGCTGTCGCTAAGGTGCAATAAACACAGGGCTTTCGTATAGAGCAGAGAGCCAGTACTAGCGCCTTCTGGTGAACTGGCAAGCACCAGCGGCCTAGTACATCCTGGACGTAGACAAACCAGCACTGCAGTAACACGTGGTGAGGTGGCGAGTCCCATAAATGCAGTTCAAGCTGGTGTGGCTAGCACAAGTAATGTCCCGCAGCCACAAAATAGATGAACACAGGCCCGCAGTGCCCATAGTGCCCTTCCCACTGAATTTGCTAACCCTGATTGGCAACCTCCCACTGATTCAGCGCCCGTATTTCTACTTGATTTTACGGCCATTGATTTTTATTTGTTGTATTTCACGGAAGATGTCTATAGATCTATAGTGGACCAAAGCAATTTATATGCTGGTCAATTCATTGCCGCTAATCCCCATTTGACACTTGCCAGAGACTGGAAACCAATCACGGTTCAAGAATTTAAGATCTTTCTTGGCCTTTCCTTCCTCATGGGCATAACAAAAAAAACTGAGTTGCGTTCATATTGGTCCACTGATCCAATTGATCACATGCCCGTGTTCTCTGCTTGCATGCCCAGGACACGATACAAGCAGATTTTGAGGTTCATGCACTTCAGTGACAATGAACTCTGTCGTCCATGAGGTGACCCTGAATATGACCAGTTCTACAAAATTCGGCCCCTCGTAAACCATTTCAACACCCAGTTCGCCGCACTTTTTATTCCCAACCAAGTTGTGCGCGTGGACGAGTCCCTGGTTAAGTTTTCTGGCCGTCTTTCTTGCTTTCAAACAGTACATCCCCAGCAACCATGCCAGATGCAGGGTCAAACTGTATAAGCTCTGTGACAGGGCCACAGGCTATACATGTAGCTTCATGGTTTATGAGGGCAAAGACAGTCACATAGAACCGGAAGGATGCCCAGACTACATAAGGAGCGCTGGCAAGATTGTGTGGAGCTTGGTGTCACCCTTATTCGGAAAGGGGTACCACTTGTACGTGGACAATTATTACATGAGTGTGCCACTTTTTAGTCACTTGTTTGATCACCAAATTGGCTCATGTGGCACCGTGCGACCTAATCGCCGGGGCTTCCCCCAATGGCTTGTAGATTCCTGTCTTAGACAGGGGGAGAGAGCCTGCTTGAAGTGTAATAATTTGCTTGTGATGAAGTGGAGGGACAATCGGAATGTTTTCGTTCTGACCTCCCTTCATGCAGATACGACCGTCCAAATTTCTACGGCTTTCTGTTGTTTTGGAGAAGCCCCTCTGTGTCCATGATTATAACCTAAATATGGGAGGGGTGGACCTTAATGACCAGTTATTGGTGCCGTACCTAATTACCCGTAAGGCCAGACGCTAGTACAAAAAAGTGTCTATATACCTTTTTCAATTGGCTTTGCTGAACGGTCATGTCTTATACAGAGTGGCAGAACAGATGGGATCCTTCCTCAAATTCCTGGAAGAGATTGTCACAGCCCTTCTGTTTCCAGATGGTGCTGCACCCCCACTTCACAATTTGAATGCAGTTAGCCGGCTGCATGGGAGTTACTTTCCACGAGTCATCCGTGGTACCCCAGGCCACAGAACACCGCAAAAGAGATGTTGTGTCTGCAGACAATGCGGATACAGGCGTGACACCCTCACTTATTGTCCCTGCTGTCCTGACCAGCCTGGTCTCTGCATCGAAGAATGTTTTGAACGCTACCACACATTAGTGAATTATTAGCGTAAGGTACAGCAGACACAGTGATAGGCACACTTAAATAGGGTCTCTAAAGATGCAAGTGCATTTTGAAAGACCCAAACCTGGAACCAGTTACAGTTTTTAGTACCAAAAAAAAAAAATTGAAAACAAAAAAAAAAATAAAAAATGTTAAAAAACCCCAAAAAAATAAAATAAAAAACCCAAAAACAGTAGTATGTTTCTTTTTTTTCTCTCTCTCTCTTGTTTTCTCTTTAATCTCTATATTGTTCTCTCTCTATTGTTAATATCTTTTATGCATACCTGTAATATTTTGTTACTGTTTTTATCATGTTTTCTTTGCAGGTATATCATTTTTTTATGTTACTGCTTACCTGTAATGTTTTGTTGTTAATGTGTTTTATATTTTTTTCTTCTTAGCTGGTATGTCATTTTTTTATGTTACTATGTTTTATTAATTGTTTATTCATTTTCAGGTATGCCATTCAGCTGCAGCACTGATTTATTAATGGTGACAGCAAAAGCGTTTGCTCCCACCATTAATAAAGTAGCGACTCCAGCGCTGTAGTCGGTGATTTCACCACCACAGTTAAAAAAATATATACCGGAGCATAGGGGCAGGGGTGGAAATTGGGGCGGATTGCCCCTATGCTCCGGTATATATTTTTAAAAAGGGGTTATGCTTACCATTGGAAGTGGGTGGATGAAGGGAGGTTTTCTGATGGTGGGCATACCCACCGATTGATTCTTTTTTTTCATTTTTCCCACAGGCTGCATGAAATAAAAGAACATTACAATATATGCCCAACAAGGACCAGCGACATACTAGTATGTTGCTGGTCTTCTCAGGCTCTCCTGTCCCACCAAGGAATGCAAGAATGCAGTCGGTGGTTCCATCCGCTGACCATAGAGCTGATCGAAGACTAGAATGGCTCCAATCATCTCTATGGCCTAAGAAACCAGAGGCAATGAGCATTGTGTGACTTTGGGAAATTGGGGGAGCATCTTATCACACCGATTTTGGTGTGGTCAGATGCTTTAAGGGCCGGGGAAAGATCTAAAGTCTAGTAGACCCCAATTTTTTCTAAAAAAATGCGACAATACCTATTTTTATCATAGGGGATATTTAAAATCCCTGTGATAAAAATAAAAATGATAAAAAAAGATGAAAGGGACAGTGTAAAAATAAAATAAAAAGCAAAATGAATAATTAAAAAAAAATGCACCCCTGCCCTTGCCGTGCACGCGCCCAAAGGTGGATGCAAGCGTCAGTCTTGTGTCGTTTGTAAACAACAATTTCACCATGCATGTGAGGTATCACCGCGAAAGTCAGATCGAGGGCAGTAATTCTAGCAGTAGACCTCCTCTGCAGATCTAAAGTGGTAATCTGTAAAGGCTTTTAAAGGCTTTTAAAAATGTATATAGTTTGTCGCCGCTTTGCGGGTGTGCATCATTTTTAAAGCATGTCATGTTTGGTGTCTATGCACTTGGCATGAGATAGTCTTTTATATTTCACCAAACATTTGGGCAAAATAGTGTGTTTTTATGCATTAGAATTCAAAAAAGCGTTTTTTTCCCCCAAAAATTGCGTTTGAAAAATCTCTGCGTAAATACTTTGTGAAAAAAAAAAATTGTAACACCCAATATTTTAATCTGTAGGGCCTCTACTTTAACCCATTCAGATCCATGCTATAGCCAAAGTACGGCTCCAGCGCGGATCTGAATTGCCGGGTGGACGTCCATGGATGTCCTGGCCATGTGCGCGCTCCTGGCATGCACTCACAGGCAGCGGCGGCGCAGGCACACGCCCACCGCACGCTGCGTGGGAATGCCCACGGGTCAGGCGGACTCGATGTCCGCCCGAGACCCGCGATCCCCTGTTGGGCATGCAGAACAGGGAACCGCAGATGTAAACACGGCGGTTCTCCATTCTGTTGAAGGGGACACATCAGATCTACTGATCCCTGTCACTGGGATCAGTTAGATCTGTTATGTCCCGACCAGCCCCACCCCCCCCACAGTTAGAACACACGCAGAGAACATAGTTAACCCCTTCACTGCCCCCTGCAGGTTAACCCCTTCACTGCCAATGACATTTACACAGTAATCAGTGGACATTTAAATTTCTGATCGCTGTATAAATGTCATTGGTCCCAAAAAAGTGTCAAAAATGTCCGACATGTCCACCCCAATATTGCAGTCCCGATAAAAATTGCAGATCACCGCCATTACTAGTAAAAAAATAAATAAATAATAAAAACGCCATAAATCAATTCCCATAGTTTGTAGAAGCAATAACTTTTGCGCAAACCAATCAATATACGCCTATTGCGATTTTTTTTTACCAAAAATATGTAGAAGAATATATATCGGCCAAAACTGTTGAATAATTTTTATTTTTTATTTTTTTTGGATATTTATTATAGCAAAAAGGAAAAAATATTGTTTTTTTTTCAAAATCATTGCTCTTTGTTTGTTTATGGCGGCGATCAGAAATGACGCAGAGGTGATCAAATACCACCAAAAGAAAGCTCTATTTGTGGGAAAAAAACAATATAAATTTAGTTTGGGTACAACGTCGCACGACCGCACAATACTCATTCAAAATGTGACATTGTGACAAAAATTGGTCTGGGCAGGAGGGGGGTTTAAGTGCACTCTAAGGAAGTGGTTAAAAAAATATATAATGTTTAGGGGTTCAAAGTAATTTTCTAGCAAGAAAAAAGTTTTTTTTTCATGTAAACAAAAAGTGTCAGAAAAGACTTGGTGGTTCAAGTGCTTAGAAGAGTGGGTGATGTTGGGCATAAAATGCCAGGACAGTTCAAAACCCCCCCCAAATGACCCCATTTTGGAAAGTAGACACCCCAAGCTATTTTCTGAGAGGCATTTTGAGTCCATGGAATATTTTACTTGTTTGTCATAAGTGATTGAAAAATGAAAAAAATAAATTACACAAAGTTGTCACTGAAATGATATATTGCTCACACATGCCATTAGTATGTGTGGAATTACACCCCAAAATACATTCTGCTGCTTCTCCTGAGTACGGGGATACCCCATGTGTGAGACTTTTTGGGAGCCTATCCGTGTAGGGGACCCCAAAAACCAATCACCGCCTTCAGAATTTCTAAGGGCATAAAATGGTGATTTTACTCCTCAGCCCTATCACGGTTTTGGAGGCCCTGAAATGTCAAGGTAGCACAAACCCCCCCCAAATGACCCCATTTTGGAAAGTAGACACCCCAATGTATTTGCAAAGAGGCATGGTGAGTATTTTGAAGCTCTCATTTGTTTTAGAAAATGAAGAAATAAACAGAATTTTTTTTTTTTTTTACTTTTTTCAAATTTCAAAACTTTGTGACAAAAAGTGAGATCTGCAAAATACTCAATGTGCCTCTCAGCAAATAGCTTGGAGTGTCTACTTTCCAAAATGGGGTAATTTTTTTGGGGGGGGGTTGTGCTATCTGGGCATTCCATGGCCTCCGAAACTGTGATAGGAAGTGAGTGGTTTTTGGGGTCCCTAGACAGAAAGTCTCACATATGTGGTATCACCATATTCAGAAGAAGCAGCAGAATGTATTTTGGGGTGCAATTTCACATATACCCATGGCATGCGCAAGCAACATATCATTTATTGACAACTTTGTGAAAAAAAAAAATTGTAATTTCCCCGAAACTTGTGTCAAAATATAAAATATTCCATGGACTCAACATGCCTCTCAACAAAGAGCTTGGGGTGTCTACTTTCCAAAATGGGGTCATTTGGGGGGGGTGTTGTGCTGTCTGGGCATTTCATGGCCTCCAAAACTGAGATAAGTAGTGTGGGGTGATGGCATAAATTTTTGCCCTTAGAAATCCTGAAGGAGGTGATTGGTTTTTGGGGTCCCGTATGCAGATAGGCTCCCAAAAAGTCTCACACATGGGGTATCCCCATACTCAGGAGAAGCAGCAGAATGTATTTTGGGGTGTAATTCCATACATACCCATGGCATGTGTGAGCAATATATAATTTCAGTAAGAACTTTGTGTAATTTTTTTTTTTTTTGTAATTTTTCAATCACTTATGACAAAAAAGAGAAAATATTCACTGTGCTCAACATGCCTCTCAGCATCCTTGGGATGTCTACTTTCCAAAATGGGTTCATTTGGGGGGGGGGGGGTTGTACTGCCCCTCCATTAGCACCTCAGGAAATGAGATAGGCAGTCATAAAATAAAAGCTGTGTAAATTCCAGAAAATGTACCCTAGTTTGTAGACGCTATAACTTTTGCGCAAACCAATACATATACTCTAATGTACTTTTTTTTTACATGAGACATGTGGCTGAATGCATTTTGGCAAAAATGTATGACTAAAATTTAGTTTATTGTATTTTTGTAATAACATAAAGTTGAAAATATCATTTTTTTCAAAATTTTTGTTCTTTTTTTGTTTATATCGCAAAAAATAAAAACCAAAAAAAAATACCACCAAAAGAAAGCACTATTTGTGGGAAAAAAAGGACGCAAATTTTGTTTGGGTACAGCATTGCATGAAGGCGCAATTACCAGTTAAAGCGGCACAGTGCCAAATTGAAAAAAGTGCTCCAGTCCTAAAGCTGGAAATCCTTCCGAGGCTGAAGTGGTTAAGGTGACCATACAGATTACAATCTAAGTGTACAATCTCATTTAGATCTACCATCAGCTATCTACAATCAGCCATGTAGTGCAAGGGTCTGCCTGTCTTCATACAAATTGAATGGATTGTTCATGTGGGTCCTCTTATTCCGTAGCTTTGGTAAATCTTCAGGAAATTGTACAGAGATTGTACAATCAGATTGTATAATGTATGACCATCTTTATCCACTTCCTTACCGGGCCATTTCTGACACTCCTCTCCTACATGTAAAAATCATCATCTTTTTGCTAGAAAAATACTCAGAACCCCCAAACATTATATATGTTTTTTTAGCAGGGACTCTAGGGAATAAAATGGCAATCATTGCAACTTTTTATATCACACGATATTTGCGCAGGAATTTTTCAAACGCGTTTTTTTTGGAAAAGAAACAGTTTAGTGAATTAAAAAAATACAAAACAGTAAAGTTAGCCCAATTTTTTTGTATGTTGTAAAAGAGGATGTTACGCCGAGTAAATTGATACCCAACATGTCATGCTTTAACATTGCAAACACTCGTGGAATTGCGCCAAACTTTGGTACTTAAAAATCTCCATAGGCGACGCTTTAAAATTTTT
>BLSH010316627.1:675156-694945 GCA_018402905.1 Glandirana rugosa
CCCCCATCACAGAGACTGAACCCCCAATCACAGACCCCCATCACAGACTGACCCCTGTCACAAACCCCATCACAGACTGACCCCCATCACAGAGAGACCCTCCAATCACAGACACCCCATCACAGACTGACCTGACCCATCACGACCCCCCATCACACACCCTCATTACAGACTGGCCCCCCTGTGATGAACGCAGGTATCAGATCCCTGCCATCCTCACTAACTAGTGATAGAGGACCAGCCAATCTCACACTGCGTTGTCACTAACGAAACAATGCCACTCTCAGCTGCATCCAGCACAAAGATTTTCCAGCTTCCAGCAATCTAGGTGCCAGCAGCCTGGGATTGATTGTTACCGGGCTAATTTAAGCAGTTAATCCTTTCTCTGCCACCACTGACCTTTGATCCGAAGCATCAGGACTGCACCAATACCAATTATGATTTTAGAATAATCGCCTGTAACACACACTGTAACCACAGACAGGTATATTCGGATGATTTATTCTAAACAGTAGCACTTTGTCAAGAGCTAGGTTCATTTATAGTTTGCATTAAGAGCTTTAGGGACAAGGTTAACACTTTTCAAAATAAGGTTTTAATAATGAAAAGGTAAAAATTGGTGCAAATAAAATATTTACAGAAAAAAGGTATTTCAAAGCAATAAAGACATATTACAGCAACAATGAGATAAGGTAGAATTTAAGGAAGATTGATACTTGTGAACAATGTTTTTGGGTTGAACAGAGTTTGGTCGATGAGTCAAAATGGTTCTCAACTTGCAGATGTTCGTGGTTTGATGGTAAAAAGGAGAACTCTTAAACTGTCATTGGCATCTCTCTTTTCTGTGGGATCACAGGGGTGATGACAGATTGCCTCTTGACCAATTAAGTGTCCGTTGGTCTCTGGGAGGTCACCATTTCATGACCATACATATTCATATCTCTGCATCTCACAGGTTTCCAATGTCTAATTTATCTAGGAGGAAGAAGTGTTGCCAGTGGTTCCCCATATGCTCTGACATGAAATGTTGATATGTCCACATTGAGCCTGTGCAAATATTATTTTGGAAGTTATAACAAATGCTGACGTTTCAGGCTTAGACTGCTAAACTGGCTGCATCTTATGTGGATTGAGCTGTTTACGACAGGTGTCTGTTAACTTTCTAGTCAGTGAAGCACTAGGCAGACAGTTTTATGGACCTGGAGATGTGTATTGGGAAACTCATAAGGGATGTCTGCTTCAGTAACCAGTTTGTGTATTGGATAACTGAAAGGAAAAAGGTGCGTGGCAAGGTCACTGGGAGCTGCCCTCCACGTACCAACATGGATGAGGGGAGCATGAAACATGACAAAATGGTTTCTACGCACACAGCTAGGCCTCAGCTCAGTGCCCAGGACCGTTACACCGCCTAATCACAGACCCCCATCACAGACTGACCCCCCATCACAAACCCTTCATCACAGTCCTCTCTCTCTCTTGGTCCTTTTCATAACAGCACAGCACTCCCCCCTCCCCACAGAGCCCTACCTTATTCACACAAGACATGAAGAGCGGCCACACTGGACAAAGGGTGGGACTTTTCAAGTTAAAGGTGGGTGATTGTTTGCTGGGACTGGCCCGCTGCCTAGCAACCAATCACCCATTTCTTAACTTAAAAAGTCCCGTCCTTTGTCCAAAACGGCCACGCCTCATGTCTTGTGTGAATAAGATGGGCAGTGTGGGGAGGGGGGAGTGCAGCGATATTACAGAAGACACGGACCTGTCGTGCCTGCCATGCTGTGAACATAACGGCATCGGCAGAGGCAGGCACGCAGAGAGGCAAGCCACCCATGGGGAGAGGACACACAGGAAACTACTTGGCGAGGCTGCGGTCCAGGTAGGATGGCCACAGGGGCCGGAACCCGACCACGGTCTGCCATTTAGTGATGCCTGCACTATATTGTCAAAAGTATTGGGATGCCTGCCTTTACAGGTACATGAACTTTAATGGCATCCTAGTCTTAGTCCGTAGGGTTTAATATTGAGTTGTCCATCCTTTGCAGCTATAACAGCTTCAACTTTTCTGGGAAGGCTGTCCACAAGGTTCAGGAGTGTGTCTATGGGAATGTTTGACTATTCTTCCAGAAGTGCATTTGTGAGGTCACGCACTTATGTTGGATGAGAAGGCCTGGCTCACAGTCTCTGCTCTAATTCCTCCCAAAGGTGTTATATCAGTTTGAAGCCAGGGCGCTGTGCAGACAAGTCAAGTTCCTCCACCCCAAACTTGCTCATCCATGTCTTTATGGACCTTGCTTTGTGCACTGGTGCGCAGTCATGTTGGAACAGGAAGGGGCCATCCCCAAACTGTTCACATAAAGTTGGGAGCATGAAATTGTCCATGAAATTGTCCAAAATATCTTGGATATCTTGGTATGCATGGTATGCCAAGCCCAACCCCTGAAAAACAACCCCACACCATAATACCCCCTCCACCAAATGATTTTGGACCAGTGCACAAAGCAAAGTCCATAAAGACATGGATAAGTGGGTTGGGGGGAAGAACTTGACTGGCCTGCACAGAGTCCTGACCTCAACCCTATAGAACACCATTGGGATGAATTTGAGCGGAGACTGCAAGCCAGGCCTTCTTGTCCACATCAGTGCCTGACCTCACAAGTGCGCTTTTAAAAGAATGGTCAAACATTCTCATAGACACACTCCTAAACCTTGTGGACAGCCTTCTAAGAAGAGTTGAACCCTACGGACTAAGACCGGGTTGCCATTTAAGTTCACGTGCGTGTAAAGGTGGGTATCTTAATACTTAGGACAATATAGTGTATACTTTGTTATATCTATTTGATAAGTACATAAAAATGCTTGATGACCCTGCCAGAATTCCAATACTGTCCCTTTCCCTGTGCACTTCGCAGTGTTATCTGTGAACTACTGAATAAGTGAAGGGACGGTGTTCTATAGCCTTAAGCAGGAAGTAAACTTTGTTTTTCTTTCCCTGTAGAGAAGAAAAGGCATAATGTGCTAGTATGCATCACATACTAGCACATTATGTGACACCTGCAAACGAAGCCCGTGTCATCCCCACTTCAGGCCGCATCCATCTTTGCCCGTCTTCCTTTTGGGGCCACGGATTATGGCTGTGTGACTGGCCGGAGCCGCGTGACATCATTACCTTTAACACACTTTCTGTCCTTTTCTACCTGCTTTTATAATATATAGGGAGTGACAGTTGTCATGCTAGAACAGGAAGTGTGTTACTGGCAACATCGCAAAGTGAAAAAAAAGGAGAGAAAGTCTGAAAAAATAAAAATTAATACAGCAACCACATTTGTGGATTGGTAAGCTGTAATATATTACATTTTTGTTTTCTGATTAAGATACAGAAAATAATGACCGAATAAAAGAAAAACAGCTTTACTATCTGATGAGTCACATAAGTAACTCATTACTTATGAGTGAAAGGCAATTAAGCGTCACTACATAATAATAAACAATTCTGGTTTTGTAACAAAATGCAGTTTTATTAAGTAACAGGGCAAGCTGTGTTATAATGAACAACATGCAGTATACAATAACAGATCATTAAATCACACTCAGTACACTGAGCGCTGTGTAGATGATTGAAAAACAAACATTGTCATAGACAAATTATTTCAGGGACGAGCTAGAAAAAGAAATCTGTCACTGGATATCGTGGACATTTGGCAACTATACAAATGTCGCATTTGAAGTGATGTGGGTGACTTTGAATTTGCAGTTCCAATCTTCCTGCATAATTCCTGGGGCTTAGCTCACAAGTCCTTTAAAAAGGCTTTAAATAGTCCCTACAGATTTTACAACTACGTGAAGCAATATTAAAAATCAAGGGAAGATAAAAAACGATACACAAACTATCCATAGTGGAAACACTTTTAACAGAAGGAATGTCCAGTGTGACCTCCAGCTGCTCTTGCACCTGTGCAGAACATAGGACCACGAGACAGAAATTGACTTTGTGTTATATCACACCTGCCATTTCCATCATACCACAGCAGCTCCATAGAAGGCCATAAATCTGTCATGTGGGGCCTAGCCCTGGGCAGCGCCCAGTGTAAAAATCAGCCCTCTTTTCCTGAAGCAAATGCTTATCTGGTTACCCCAATACCAACATTTATGGTAGTAAGAATCGCATGGAAACCGAGACTGAGAGCCAGATCTCTTTCATATGTAGCGCTGTGACAAATGATGATAGCTTTATCTTTTACGCTTTACAATTTGAAAGGCCTGGCCATAAATTTTCATGTGTTATTTAAAATATTTACTAAAACGACTTCTCTTTTATGCACGCAGCTATGCGTTTTATATGACTAGAAAGGGTGATGAATGAAGAAAGTTTCTGTGAAAGAGTTAGTCACGCTGAGGATATTCTAGTTATACGAATGAGGCCACTTCTATAGCGAATCCCAGTATAATGTTGTTTACTTCTTTTAACAACTTACATTTATATCTACTACCATTTAGTGTCATTTATATTTTGGAATATACCTGTCAAAGCCTTTGTGGCGGCTCAAGTTTTGAGACAGCTGTGCTTAGAAAACACACTTCCAGTTTTAACACAGTGTCAAATATGAACAGAAATGAGATAGGATTCAGTATTGTTTGGAATATTTTGTGGTAATGGAGAAGTGTGAGAACTGAACCATAACTGTATTGCCGTAAAACATGTGCGATTTACAAATTATGAGGAACATTTATAAAGCTGCCTAATACACATACTATCCAGCAGAAGTTATTCATACACATCTATTATTTATTTATTTCAGGTACTTATATAGCGCTTTTAATTTACACAGCGCTTTACATATACATTGTACATTCACATCAGTCCCTACCTGCAAGGAGCTTACAACTCCCTAACTCACATTCATACATACACATACTAGGGCCAATTTAGACAGGAGCCAATTAACCTACCGGTTCTGGATGTGAAATCATGCTCCTTGGTTATGTATTTAGACTAGGAAGTCTGGGCCTGATGTAGGCTAAGTCAACTAAAGATGAAGTATTTGGCTGCTAAGGTGCCACAGAGATAAAGTTGATTCCTATCTCTGCAAATGTTCCCAAAAGCATGGCTCCCTTGTACAGACTTCCATACAGTAAATTAGAAAAAAATAAGATGTTGCTAACACATACACACACATTGTTTCTAATACTTTTGCCTTCTAGTTTATTGATCCCTGTTTTCTCCTCTTACTTCTTTATGTCACCAGATAAAATGCACATTAAGAAGCTATGGTAAAATGGTCATAAAGGCTAAGGCATGATTCACACTGGTGCGATGCGGGAAACCTTGTGATTCTTGTGCAGGTTCCCGTATCGCAACTGAATCTCAGGTGGTTCAAACTGACATCTGCGAACCGCTGCGGGTGGCAATGTAATGTTAAAGAGGAAGTAAACCCAGATGGGGTTTACTTCCTCTACATTCCCCTGCAAAGTCCATTATGTGTCACTTACCTGCAAATGTAGCCTGCAATGTCCAGCACTGTCCCCTGTGCTGGCCGCGTCCATCTTCAGCCCCTCTTCCTTCAGGGACTGCAGTCTCCGGCTCTGTGACTCCGCCAGTCACGGCACGATCACAGTGAAGAAACGTCACGGAGGCCGTTTCTTCACTGCGCATGTGCTGAAATGACGTCAGCAATGCTAGTACACTGCATATCTTCTAAACCGTGCAGGTTTGGGAGATATGCAGGGCACCTACAGGTAAGCCTTATTATAGGCTTACCTATCACGAGTTGACAACCACTTTAATGACACCCCCAAATCGGTTTGCAAATCACAGTGCGAACTGTGAAATCAGACAGGAATTGGATCGATCCAATTCAAGTGCGGACCAAAAAAACGTCCTGCACCATTTTAGTGTGAAAGTGATGCGATTTCAGGCATACAGTTTGTAAAGCTGAATTTGCAACGCATAGACATCGCATGTGATGTGCACAGCAATGTGGTGCAAATTCAATGCAATGTCTGACATCGCACTAGTGTGAACCTAGCCTAAAAGTTTTTTTACCGTAATGCATTATCTGGATTAAAGTGTTTGTAAACCCTCAGATATACCCAGTGAAATGAACAGCCTCAGATGATAAAACAAATCCTCCCACACGGGTTTTACTTGTTTATCTGCATTCTTCTCTTCCTTACACCCCTTCAAATGGGCAGAGAAGTGTTACAATCTTTCTTCATCTGTCAGGAGCATAGAGCAGGGGGCGGAGAGGCTGCAGTTACAGTGTGTGAGAGCTGATTGGAGGAAAGGAACACATCCCTTCCACAGAGCAGAATAGCTGTGTTCTGAATACACAAGCTCCCTTCTGAGCTCTCCTGCCCCCCCCCCAACACAAATTTTTCTTATGTGTCAGGAAAACTTCTTAGTAGTGACTCATGTTGACAAAAGAGGAATGAAGCACCAGAGAAAACTGACACATAGAGCTTTAGAGAGAGATAAGTAAACACTGCATATATATGTGCTTTTCTTATATTCCATGACTGAGGTTTACTACCACTTTAAGGTAAAACTTCCAATATTAGATCCCCCCATAACCCCCTAAATACTTCCTCACAATAGGTGCGCTGTCTCTTTAAATGTACCAACACAATTTTCAAAATGTGCTTTTGTGCTCAAATAAATAAATAAACTCAATACATTCAATATATCAATATTATAAGATATCAAAAAGTGCTCATATGCCAAGATAAATATTTTGTGCAAAATAATTGATATAAAATATAGTTTATTAAAAGTCCATAAACTCACAGTGCCAGAGTGATGTCTGTGAATTCTTATACTTCAAAACATATCACCACCTCCTAGCTGCTACAATACACCTCCACAGGTGGCTCCACCGCCACCTGGGCTCACTCCTTACCAAACGTTGTTAACCTACAGACTATAAGAAGCTAAAAGCATCATAAGGAAAGGCTCCCCTTGGCCCCAGCAGCAATAACCTGGCTCCATGGCAGCAGCAGCCTGTTTTCCCACTAGGTGGCTCACACAATGGCTCCACATCTTCAGTAAACTGCCATCCAAAGGTGCATGTGTCACTCAAAGGAATAATAAGTATACTCCATGGCCCAGTATCATTCAAAGTGCAGGATTTATTAAAATGTAAATTACTCACAAAGGTCTCGGTACATCATCATTCACATACAGCACCAACGCGTTTCATAATAGAATACATCTTCAGGGGAGCCCGATCCCCCCAGAGCCCAATCTCAATCCAACGCTGTACCCAAGAGCAGCATTGCTGTTTTCTCTCTCTCCTCATTTGACATAGAGGCAGCAGTGGAAGCCATTGGCTTCTGCTGCTGTCAACCAAATTCAGTGAGTCTGACTCAGGAGTGAGCCTGCACATCTGCTCTAATAGCAAGCACTTGTTATGGGGGCAGACACTGAAGAGGAGAAGTGGACAGTGGTGGGAGGGGGGCCAATAGGATTGTACAGGGCAGGTAAGCATAACATGTTCTTTTACTTAAAAAAAGAAAATAGCTTTTAGTAACCCTTTCAAGTGTATTTCCACTTTTGTAGCCAAATTGGGATAATACCTGCTTTATATTTATGACATCTTCCCATTCACATACCGTAGCATAACTTTTAAAAAAAAATAATCACAGCTTATCATATTAGATGCTCTATTCCTGATCCCCCAGCAACAAAAAATGTTACTTAGTTATCTTTGTTTCTGAAAGGCCAGCTGTGTTTGCCATAATTAACCCTGTCTGTAGAAGATCATCATTATAAGTCTAACTAGACTTGAACAGTGTCTGTACTAACAAAGGGTTAAAGGTTTAGCCTGGGCTTCTTGGATTATATATTAATGAAAACAGAGTTGGGGTAGGCTCACTCTAACATTGGTGGTCATTGCACAGTTCCTTCACATTGGTGGTCGGTGGTTAAGAGCCACACCTGTACATGAATACACACATATATAAGCTGAACCTTCAAATCCATCCAGTGTATAAATTCAATATATAATCACACCATTCCACAAAAACATGAACAATCCAAAAATACAAAGCTAATAAAATACAATATATACAGTATATATCTATAAACAACATAAATATAAGAAAAAAGTCCAAGTGTGCTCTTCCACCAAAAACTGAAATCCCTTCAATGTGTGTTAATTCTAAAAAAATCTTCACACCCTGTGTGACCACCACTATTGGCTGCTCACCTCATATTTTGACCTATGGACAATAGGTCTAAAAATGATTGTCCCTTTAATGGCAAAATCTGGGTTAAATTTTCCTCTTTTCTCTGGTCTGTTTTTTAAGATGACACTCAGCATTATCATACTAAGAAGCTCAGAAAAAATACACTTACCATCATAGCGTTTTCCATAAAAACAATTGTGTTTAACATTAAAATTATATACAATCAACTCACATTTTTAAGTGCAAGAGACTGGTGCACAGCAGACAAATAGCGTGTTCCATTCCCTTCCCTAAAATATGAATGGCTACTATAGGCACCGCACACATCATTATTGCTTGTTAAATCAATATTTTAATGCTATATTAAATATAGCTTTAAAAAAATGAAAACCAAAGAATGACACTTTCACTGATTTAGGATGCAGAGAGACTTACAGTGGAGCACAGCACTGGACAGGGGCGTGGGAGCTGACAAAGTTAACTGTTCCTAGTAACAAGCTGGTGATTGTTTGCTGGGCAGTCCGAGCAACCAATCACAAGCTTGTTAATGGGTAAAGTAAACTTTAGCAGCTCCCGCCTGAACCCCTTCCCCACCCTGCTCCCCCCCCCCTCATCTAGCTCTATGCCAGGCCCTGCTAAGAGAATGACAGAGGGCGGAGGCTTGGAGGAGAATTGGCTCCCGTTCAACCCCGCCTGACGGTGGCGTCCGAACACCCCCTCCCCTGACGTGACTCCACACCCGCCCTAAGCTTATTTCCACTCGCCTAATGCGAGCAAGTGAGTGGAAAATTTTAGGGCTGTATATATATATATATATATATATAGAGAGAGAGAGAGTATATATACATTTCTATTGGTTTTGTATTTTTTGAAATGGTGTGATTATATATTGAATGTATACACTGGATGGATTTGAGGATTCAACATATATTTTTGTGTATTCATGTACAGGTGTAGATCTGAATCACTATTGTTTGTGAATATTTTGACACTTGGGAGTGAGTGGTCCACTCCTAGATTCTAGCGGCAGCACTTTATCTTTATTTGTCTCATTATATTGGTGAGCGCAGGGGGTTTTATTTGTTTGTTTAGCCAGAGGAGAAGTGTACTTTTACATCAGTCCTACAATGGTAGTCATTGGAGTAGTGCATACTTACGTTGGTGGTCTGTGAGAGCTAAAGAGGTGTGAGTAGGTACCTACCTGAGAAAGAAGGGGCACCACTGTTCTAATATCTGTTGAGTCGCATTGGCACCAGAACTATCCAAACACTGTCTGGCAGAAGATAAATCCTCCCAGCACTGCTTGAATGGATACACAGTTACTGATGGTTACTTTCAATTACTTTATACTCTTCATGTCATGATACTCCTTGAAATCATTAGAACAGTCAGAATGGTGGAATAAGTTCCTTTACTCACATGGATTTTAAAATCTTGCTTGCTGATCATCAAGATGTTCTTTTTTTTTCCATATCAATCTTGACACAGTAAATGAGAACTATTGTGAACAGACGTGAACAACTGAAAAACAGAATTTAGCAGTGTTACCCTATTAACATAATTATGTCATAGCTGAATACTAACACCAGTCTGAAGCTGCTTCAGGGAACAGATATTGTGGAAATGGTAAATGTCTAAAACACTCACTATTGTGGAGACCATAATGGATTTGGCATTTGATTGTATTAATGATTAGTTAAGGGAAGTGAAAGCATGCTGCAGTACGACTTTTCTCTTCCAAGAAATATCAAAGAGGGAAAAGACAAAGCGTGCAGGACATGCACAACAGAAAAGATAACCTTTGAACTTTAAAAGATGGGAAGAAACGAGAAAAAGCCTAAATGGTTTTCCTTTATTCAAGTAAAATATTTCCTCATTTAATGGTAACACATAAATAGGCACTTTATTAGATAGATAGATAGATAGATAGATAGATAGATAGATAGATAGATAGATAGATAGATAGATAGATAGATACATTTTAGAAGTGACTGTTAGGGCACTAACATGGTATTCTTGACTTCAAAAAGTAACAGCTAATATCCTGATAACAGCTGGCATACAGATCTTGAAAGCTTCTTTTGCACAAAGGGTAGCACAGCATGTTCAATTAGCCACTTTTGAGTATTCGGAGAACAACTTGATTGCATTAGGAAAATAATATTGGTAACATTGTGTTACTCATGTGGGAAGCTAAGCCAATACATGAGACACCATTTGTTCTCCTAGCATGTTGCTGATGTCAGCATACGTTGTATTAAGATAATGGCAAATACACTGCAGGAGATATCCGTTTTGAACAGACTACTTTCAGTTGAAAAGAATACAAAGGAGAGTTAACACATTCTCCAGCAGCTCTCCAGCAGTCCTACAGCAGTGAGAAATCCTTGAGCATAGCAAAATTTTCCAGCAAAGGACATGAATTATGACAGGTTTATCCACAATTACTAACACATAATAAACAGATTACAAAATGAGAAATATAGTTTGTGGTGTACAATTACTTGCTTATGGCTTCACTGCATTATTTCGTGCCATTCGGTTATGTTTTCTGCAAGTAAGAAGATCTTTGCTATTGGATTTTGTATAGCGATCAGCATATGTGACAACCACTAACACATCAGTTAACACCTGCTAAGGTTTACATGTTATGGTACACGATACCCAACTTTTTATGGTGATACATTCATTTTACAAGAACTGCAGCGTGACTAGTATAAGTTCATTTAATTCCATTCAGTATAACGTCCCTGCACACGTTGTAATTATTAAACAGTTCCAGCAGCAAAAATGTTGCATGGATATACTAGTCTGAGGTCATACCCCATATAGCATTATTGAAAGCATGTTTTTTTTTCACATGAAATAATTATCAAACTATTGAAAGCCTTTACTTCTCTTGAATTGGTATTTTTAAAATTGCCCGATTTTTTTTATTCCCCCCATTCTACATACTAATAATTTTTTGTTTAATAAACCTTTCCCGTTATCATTGCATACTTTATTTAAACCTAGTGCTGTCATTTCTGAGTCTCTTTGCTTTTCTCTGCAATGCATATGCGTTTTAACCACTTCAGCCACAGAAGGATTTGTCCCCTCAATGACCAGAGCACTTTTTGCAATACAGCACTGCGTCACTTTAACTGGCAATTGCGCGATTGTGCGACGTTGTACCCAAACTAAATTTACGCCTTTTTCTTCCCACAAATAGAGCTTTCTTTTGATGGTATTTGATCACCTCTGCGGTTTGTATTTTTTGCGCTATAAACAAACAAATAGCGTCAATTTTGAAAAAAAAAAAAACATTTTTATTTACTTTTTGCTATAATATATATCCAAAAAAAATATAAAAAAACAAATGTATTCATCAGTTTAGGTCAATATATATTCTTCTACATATTGTTGGTAAAAAAAATATCGCAATAGGCATATATTGATTGAGTTGCGCAAAAGTTATCTCATCTACAAACTATGGGAATAGATTTATGGCATTTTTATTATTTTTTTTTATACTAGTAATGGAGAGAATCTGCGATCTTTATAGGGACTGCGACATTGCCGCAGACAGATCAGACACTTCTGACATTTTTTGGAACCAATGACATTTATACAGCGATCAGAGCTAAAAATAGCCTCTGATTACAGTATAAATGTCAGGGAAGGGGTTAAACTCTAGGGGGCGATCAAGTGGTTAACTGTGTTCCCTCAGCGTGTTGTAACTCTGTGGAGGCTGGGCTGGAAGGGACATGACAGATCTGACTGTTCCTGATCACTGGGAACAGTAGATCAGTGTCATGTCACCTGACAGAATGCCTTGTTTACATTGGCAGACCCCGTACTGCCTCTGTAGAAGGCGATCGCAGGTCACCAGCAGACATCGAGTCTGCCTGACCCGCATGCAAGCTCAAGCAGTGTGCGCGCTCCCGTCTGCATCTGCGCGAGCCGATGTACCATGACGGCAGTTTGCGCAGGAGAGCCGACCTGCCTCCGTAAAACGGCGGCGGCTGGTCGCAAAGCGGTTAAATAGCTTCCTAAAAACTTCACCGCATCCTGTCTCAGTACTCCAAAGCACTTCAGTTAAAACTGAGTAAGTAATTTATTTTATTTTTTTTTTTCAGGTACTTATATAGCGCAGTCAATTTATGCAGTGCTTTACATATACATTGTGCATTCACATCAGTCCCTACCCTCAAGGAGCTTACAATCTAAGGTCCCTAACTCACATTTGTAAACAATGTACACATACTAGGGTCAATTTAGACAGGATCCAATTAACCTACCTGCATGTCTTTGGATTTGAAACTGGAGTACCTGGGGGAAACCCACGCAGACACAATGAGAACATGCAAACTCCAGGCAGGTAGTGCCATGGTTGGGTTTCAAACCAGCGATATCAGTACAGGAGAGGAGCCTGTACAACTGGCATATGTGCAGTAAGGCTGCATTCACACCTGAGCGTATCGTCATTGCGCGTTTCTATGAGCGATTTTGTCGCATTTCTATGCACAATTTTGGCGAGTTTTTATGTGCGTTTTTCCCTCCTTGTCATGTTTTGATTGGCCAATAGATAAAAGACCATATATTTCATCATTTATTGCTATGTTTTCAATTGACTTCCTGGGTGAAATCACTTCTTCTTCCGGGTGTCCAGTGTGCTTTCTGGACTTGGCTGTGTTGTGTGATATATGTGATATGTACGTTTCCTACTTCATGTCTCCAGCAGGACAAGTCCCATAGCAGCTTGAGGCCATTGATTAATTGTACATTTGGACAAATAAAGATTTTTCATGTGTTATTGGCAGTATTAATTTCGTCGACTAAAACCGACTAAAACATTTTAGTCAACTAACTTAATACCATTTTAGTTGACTAAAATACAACTAAAACTAAAACAATTGAGATGACTCAAATACGACTAAAACTAAAATGGCATTTTAGTCAAAAGACTAAAATGGGATTAAAACTAAAATGCCATTTTAGTCAAAAGACTAACACTAAAACTAAATTGAAATTTGATGTCAAAATTAACACTGGTCTGTAGTGCATGTTCATACTTCAATGCCATAAATAATGACATATTAGATGTTTCACTCCACCAGTATAAAATGAGTTTGGAAACTGTAGAGAAATGCTTAAATAATGCATTAAAATGTAACTACACCTGTTAGATTTTAGACGACTAAAATGAGTTTTAGTCAACTAAAATTATTTTAGTCGACTAAAATATACTGGAGATTTTAGTAGACTAAATACAACTAAAACTAAAACAATTGCAGAAGACTAAAATGGGACTAAAACTAAAATGCCATTTTAATCCTAAGACTACAACAAAATCTAAATTTGCTGCCAAAATAACACTGGTTATTTTTTACCAAAGTGATAGTCTAAGCTGCACTGAATAGTAAAAAAAAATAAATGATAAGAAGCCTCATTTTTTTTCACTACATGTATGTATATGTATGTTTTTGTTTTTTTGTTTTCTCTTGGACATGCGCACCCCCGTTTCTAGCTTTTTCAGTACAATTACTTTGCCAGTTTAAAGAGAGTTTATACATTATACAGTCCCTGACAAAAGTATTGTTGCTTGTGTACAAATTGCCTTGAAGTGCCGCTGAAATATATTTCTAATCAAGATTTTTTTACAAGAAATGGCTCATTTTAATCCCAACAGCTTTTGTAATAATAATTCAGTGCAAAACAAAACTGTCAAAAAGTATTCTAATATTCACAGCTTGGTAAAGCCCATTGAGTCAATTTTTGCAAAGACATAAGTGTTGTCGCCTTGTCATATGAGCTTCACCTGTGACTAATAATGGATCAATTAGGTCTCAGGTGTGTATAAAAAGAACCCCAGTACACTAGACCTTCACATCAACTGCAACTAGACCTCTGCAAACATGCCTAAGATTCACCCTGAGACTAAAGTTTTGATTATCAAGAGGCTGAAGACCAAATCCACTGCTGATGTGGCAGACACCTTCAATGTGTCTCAGCGTCAAGTACAGAAGATAAAAAAAAGATTTGAAGAGACTGGAGACATTTTTTGACAAGCCCAGGTCAGGCAGACCCCCCCAAGACAACTGCTCGAGAGGACCGTTTGTTGGCTCGAAAATCCAAAGCCAGCCCATTTTCCACTGCAGCAGAGCTCCACAAGACCTGGTCACCTGAAGTCCCTGTGTCAACCAGAACAGTTTGTCGGATTCTGTCTCGAAATGGCCTCCATGGTCGAATCAGTGCCCAGAAGCCAGCACTAAACAAAAGACAATTGAAAAACCGCGTGGCATTTGCCAAGGCCCACAGCCTGCTAAAAGGATGGACGCTGGAAAAGTGGCAGAAGGTAGATTTTTCAGATGAATCTTCTGTTGAATTACACCACAGTCGCCGCAAATATTGCAGGAGACCTACTGGAGCCCGCATGGATCCGAGATTCACCCAGAAAACAGTGAAGTTTGGTGGCGGAAAAATCATGGTCTGGGGTTACATCCAGTATGGGGGTGTGCGAGAAATCTGCAGGGTGGAAGGCAACATCAATAGTCTAAAATACCAAGAAATCTTAGCTACCTCTTATATTCCCAACCATAAAAGAGGCCAAATTCTGCAGCAGGATGGTGCTCCATCGCATACTTCCATCTCCACATCAAAGTTCCTCAAGGCAAAGAAGATCAAGATGCTCCAGGATTGGCCAGCCCAGTAACCAGACATGAACATCATTGAGCATATGTGGGGTAGGATGAAAGAGGAAGCATGGAAGACGAAACCAAAGAATATTGATGAACTCTGGGAGACATGCAAGTCTGCTTTCTTTCTCCTGATGACTTCATCAATAAATTGTATGAATCCTTGCCAAACCGCATGGATGCAGTCCTTCAAGCTCATGGAAGTCATACAAGATATTAAATTTGGATCTCACAGCACCACTACTTCATTTGCTGACATATTTTTGCTTTTGCAGTAAATTTGTTCAATTTCTTTATAGGCAACAAAACTTTTGTCTTGCCAAGATTTGACCTTTCTGTCTTGATTAAATGATAAATCTGTTTTCAGTGAAACTAATTTATTTCAGTGCATTAAGCAACATTTGGGAGGGTTTTAGCTTTTCATATGAGCTATTTCTAACACCAATTGATTAATTAAAAGTCAGGTTAGTAGCAGGTGTTTCTACAAAATAGATAAGCGACAAGACTTTTGTCAGGGACTGTAATAGGCAATTTGTTTAGTAGTAAACACATAATTTTGGGGCGAATGGGCATGTACTTCAGAAGGTTAATCATCACACTGAGGTAATCGTTGTCTAAACACAAAAGAATCCCCTAAGTAGGTTTCTGAAATGTAGATTTAAAAATAAAACCAAAAAACACATATACACCTTTGTTTCAGGTAATGAAAACACTTTACTCTTTTTTTCCTTTACAAAACTTTACAAAACACAGAACCCATAAAGAAAATATTTATTTGAAGACATTATCTTTTTTTTCAACATTGGAGCTAAAGCTCAAAATTATTGTTTTATCTCTAATCTTTAACAAAGAAATCAACCAAATAGAATATTTTGTAAAAAAAATTATTTTTTTTACAACAGCAGCTACTAGGTGTTGGCTGCACCCTGTTATCCCTGAGGTAAGTGCAAGAATATGTGCAACACAAGGGAATACTAGAATTCCAAAATTTCTCAGTATGTTGGACATTATAGCCACAAAAACATCACCGGTAATGATGAGAGGTAGCTGGTGAATGGACAGGATCATTTAATGCTAGCATATTCATGGCCTGCGCATGATGCTGAGGGGTGGCGGAGTGACTTGTGGCATTATAAATTGGGGCAGTATTTATTGAGTACATGGTGATTGAAACGGAAGGAATGCATGGGTATGGTGGAAAACGTTGGTGCTAGGACGCTGTCTGGAAATATGTTGGCTGAGGGGGTGGTGGTGGTGCTGCTGCAGCAAACCATTGTGTGTAGGTTACATATGGACCATATGGTGGTGAACCTTCAGAATTTGTGAATGAGGGGTTTTGGTCAGACGGGATGTATGTGTTTATGTATCGAATTACACCTGCCCACATTGTAGCCTTTAGTTCAAGGGGAACTCTAGCAATCATCCCCTCTAGACACCGGCAAAAATATTATTCCTCTGTCCGGTTTCCCATCATACGGTCAGCCTTAGTGGACAGAATGTCCAACATACTTTTGACATCCGGTGCTGTTGTCCTCCCTCTAGTTGCACGTGTGCCTGCACGTGCATAGGGTGCACATACAGATGTAGTTGGAGTAAGATTACTAGAATCATCATCAGGAATTGGGGTTACAGATGATGGAGTTGAAGGTAGCAAAGCTGTATCCTGAGTTGAGTCATCTCCAATGTTTTCAACTGGTGAGCTTCTTGAGTAGAAGAATCCTCCCAGCTGTTTTCTGTACTGTAATTGGAAATTCCTGGTTAGATCATCCCAAATATTTAATTATATAAAAGAGACATAATTGCAGATGCTAGCTTACCTCACCGTAGCCAGAATTGGCCTGAGGGACTCCATTTCCTTGGCATGCATGTATTCTGAGGGTTGACATGCTGCAGATCCACTTCTATACTCGCGGAGTAACCGGAGTGGCGTTTATAAGCATCCCGTAGGCTTTTCCACTTTATATTAAGCAGTCTAACTGAGAAAAGGAAAAAAATATTTTTTATTTTTTTTTAGGTACCTAGCAACCGGACAGTCATTGATAGCTATAGGAAGTGACAGATACTCTTTTTTTGCAATTATTAGATTCTTTCCTCTGCCCACCTGATGCTTTTTTTAAACCCATCAGGGTTTGTTTACAATCAATAAAACCGGAAGAAATGCGCCATTGCTTTTGTTTTTGTCAATGGTCTTAAGTGATTAATAAAAATGAAAAGAGAATGTTTGCTATATTTTCCTATGGGGGGGGCTGTCAGGTAAGATGTATGGAGTACAAAGATTTCTACAAGCAGCCTGTATGCTAAACTGAACAAACAGGTTAAAAACAGTTCAAACATGCAATTAGATAAATAGAATGCAGAGGCATTTCTAAACATATGCAGAATAATTGCTAAACTTACTTTTTTCACCTTTCACATTTCCATCAAATCCAGTCTGGGAAAACCTGCTGGCCAATATTCTCCTCTTCTTGGCATCAATGAACAGATATACCCCCTAGACGGGACCTTAAGTTGGTAACTACACCACAAATATTAAAATGTAACAGTTTATTGCTTTATTAAAATAGAATGTAAAAAAGTCTTATTCTCCAAAGAAGGGGGACAGGTATACAAATAACACAAATGATCTCTATACATATGTCATACAGTCCGCCAGGTATACATCCACATATGCTGCAGTGAAAGGTTTCGAAATGGATTTGTTCCATTGTCCAAGGATGGAATTCAATACCCAACGTATACATTTCAGGTCCAACAGAAGCCCTGTATATTGCAACGGAAAGAGAAGAAACAGCGCAGTGGTATAATTGTGCTAAAGAAGAGGCTGTGTTTCTGTTTTAGCAGTAGCTGTAGGTATGTGCCTAGTGGCTGTATATCTGATCCATAGAGGACGGGTGCAATGTTAGTACCAGCCTGATAGACATATGGCGATAGGTTGGGGGGCAGCTAGGGTGGGGCTTGCAATCCAATGGGGGAGTGATATGAGATCGTCTCAGAGGATCATATCATTAGGGTCCCAGCCGTGAGGTACATCAAGGGTGCTACACTTCACGGCGTGGGAAAGAAGGAGTCCCAAATATAGTCCCAGATAGTGTCCCAAGGTTAGATGAGGGCTGGGGGGGGTCTACCACCGGTCTACTCGCTCTTGGATAGGAAGAAAAGCCTCCTACACCCTGTATGCTGCTGCCACGCGTCCTCCCTCCGCCCCGGCCGCCCCCCTTTTTTCTTCGTCGGGGGTATATTGCAACGGAAAGAGAAGAATCAGTGGCAAAATTTGTGCTAAAGAAGAGGTTGTGTTTCTATAAGGAAGGGAAGAACAAATCATTATACTGTAACACACAACATCATTTACAATGGTTAGGTAAGGTGTTCCATACGGGTACCTGTTTTAGCAGTAGCTGTAGGCATGGGCCTAGTGGCTGTATATCTGATCCATAGAGGACGGGTGCAATGTTAGTACCAGCCTGATAGACATATGGCGATAGGTTGGGGGCAACTAGGGTGGGGCTTGCAATCCAATGGGGGAGTGATATGAGATTGTCTTATTAACCACTTCCTTACTGGGCACTTAAACCCCGCTCCTGCCCAGACCAATTTTCAGGTTTCAGCGCTGACGCATTTTGAATGACAATTGCGCGGTTGTGCGGCGTTGTACCCAAATAAAATTGATGTCCTTTTTTCCCCACAAATAGAGCTTTCTTTTGGTGGTATTTGATCACCTCTTCGGTTTTTATTTTTTGCGCTATAAACAAAACCAAGAGCGACAATTTTGAAAAAAGAACAATATTTTTTACTTTTTGCTCTAATAAATATCCAAAAATAAAAAATAAAAAAAAATGATTCATCAGTTTAGGCCGATATATTCTTCTACATATTTTTGGTAAAAAAATTGCAATCGGCGTTTATTGATTGGTTAGCGCAAAAGTTATCGCGTCTACAAACTATGGGAATTGATTTATGGCGTTTTTATTATTATTTTTTTTTTACTAGTAATGGCGGCGATCTGCGATTTTTATCGGGACTTTGATATTGGGGCGGACATGACGGACATTTTTGACACTTTTTTGGGACCAATGACATTTATTCAGCGATCAGAAATTTAAATGTCCACTGATTACTGTATAAATTTCATTGGCAGGGAAGGCGTTAACCTGCAGGGGGCAGTGAAGGGGTTAACCATGTTCCCTGGGTGTGTTCTAACTGTGGGGGGGCAGGGCTTGCCGGGACATAACAGATCTAACTGATCCCAGTGACAGGGATCAGTAGATCTGTTTGTCCCCCTCTCACAGAATGGGGAACCTCCGTGTTTACATCGGCGGTTCCCCGTTCTACAGCTTTGCAGGCGATCGCGGGTCAGGAGCGCCAGTGCGCGCCCAGTGCGCGCAGGGGGCGTGTAAAGGGGCGGACGTCCATGGACGTCCACCCGGAGATTCAGATCCGCGCTGTAGACGTCTTTCGTCTATAGCGCGGATCTCTAGTGGTTAAGGTCCCAGCCGTGAGGTACCTCAAGGGTGCTACACTTCACGGCGTGGGAAAGAAGGAGTCCCAAATATAATCTCAGATAGTGTCCCAAGATTAGATGAGGGCTGGGGGGACCTACCACCGGTACACTCCCTCTTGGATAGGCAAGAAAGGCCTCCTACACCCTGTATGCTGCTGCCACGCGTCCGCCGTCCTCTTCTTGGCACGGCTCTTATAATTTGGGTCCTTGTTGCTGTATACACAGGGGTGGCCTTGACCATTCAAATGAATGGCTCTGGATCCAACAGGGTTACTGTATCCTCCATTTTTAGTTATGAATATGGCCGCTTTGTGACATCCTGTTAAAATTCTGTAATATGGCCACCATCCAGGGGGGTCGGGAGTAGATTAGAACCCTGTGATAGACTCTAATATAAACCCTGAGGAAGAAAGGGTGCGGCACTTCACATCGT
>BLSH010316627.1:697993-709003 GCA_018402905.1 Glandirana rugosa
CGTCTTGGAGATCTTAAAGTGCATAGACAAATGTTTCTTTTTTTTTAGATATTCCAAATGTATACCAAACCAAAATTCGTACTAGACAAAATAGTTATACGATCGTTAATGATAGGAGACGTTCACGGTCGACGGGACAGCGTTCTTTCGTAATTTTCGCTATATAATCTATCACCTGAACAACATTAGGAGGTAATTAATTAGAAGATAACCTGTCGGAGAAGATGAGACTTCATTTATTCCCTTCTCTTTTTTCTCCACAGTGTTTATTTTCCGTCTTTTCCAGAGTGATATCTAGGCTTTACATTTGTCGTAGTTTCGTATTGATGACCACCTATTAGTGAATATCCCTTTAACGTATCAGAAGTAGTTACTCCCAACTCGTAGTACTGGACTAGACCATGTTTAAGACTAAGTGAGACTCATTGGAAAAAATACTTCGTTCCCACTTCACGTAAAAGTTTCTATCTATCGCTCTATCTATGTGTATGTATCTATGTATGTATGTTTTGTCTGACAACATATCTATTTAGTTATTATCTAATCTTTACTCTATTTAACTGTTATCTATCTATGTATGTATCCATTTTGACTTGAGGTCCTTTTGTTTTTGAGGAGGGAACACAACCCCGCATGGGTGCGACATTTCGGATTGAGGTATAAATCCAGATAACCATGAATGGCTGAGGAGACTAGAAAATCCGAGTAGACGTGACAGGCCAGGGTGGTCGGAGAAGAGCGGATGTGAGACCACCAGGTTCTAGGAGACTGCAGTAGTGCTGCCTAAGTCCCAGATATCGGGACGTGACCTACACTTCTGCGGTCTCTTGTCAGGAGGTGTACCTCCTCGTGACAAACGACCCTCTCACTTCCTGGTTACTCAGAGTGAATCAGAATTTGTACCAGATCAGGTCATGATGCTCAACCCTCATTGATGAAGACTATGCAATTTCCCTATAAGTGATTATCCACCAGTAGTTATGCTTTGATGCTGTTTACATTTCGGATCTATAGTGAGACCTTTTCTGCCTTTTATTTGTGACACCTCTTTTTTCTCTTCCCTTATTTACTTCAGAGTAGAAGAGGCTGTCCAATAGAAGATTAATTAATGGAGGATTACAACAAGTCCACTATCTAATATATCGCTTTTAATGCTTTCTTGCGACAGGGCAGCTGGCACTTGCAGAGGATAGTAATTGCTAGCATATTGATAAAACAGATCATGCTTAAAACCAAACCATATGTAAACCTTATAGATTTTTTTTTCTTTGTAAACAGATACGTGAAATTCTAGAGGTTCTGCTTTCTCTAAGATGAAAAAGAAATGTGGAATTAGTCAACACAAAGAAGATGAATTGTTCGGGATGATTCTAGTAGGACATTCAACAAAGAGCTACAATATATTTACAAATCTCTATTCATGATGCTATATGACAAACCACCCTTCGTATTTCTCTATAATGGATGATTCTTGAAGCTTTCAAGTTTACAAGCGCCATTGTGGATGACTCATGTGAAAAATATAATGTCTGCTCATGTCTAGCTTGGTTTAATATTGTGGTGTAGGTTAGTCATTTTAATTCTTTTTGAATCACACGTCAGATCCTCAGTAAAGAAAGCAAAGCTTTCAATGTCATGTTCAATTCTACTTTACATAAATGAAAATATGCAATGCATGAGGTGGTGCAACAGCCAATTGTAAAGGGAAAAACTTACACTTCATAAAAGGATAATTTTACTGAATAGAGGCATTAGCTTGACAGGGATATAAACATGGTACATTAAAGAAAAATATTTCGTCAACAGTATTGGATGTTTGTAGAAAGAAATTATTTGTACAGATAACCCAATTGCTCATAAAAAAAGCCTTTGTCTAAAGAAACAAATAGAAGAAAAGGGAAAAAAAACAGAAGTGCCTGTAAGTGTAGACGTAGAGATTAATTTAATGTTAAAAGCAATAGATTAACCGGTAGGCATATAATAATCCCTCTCCAGCGAGGAATCATCGCCAATCCAGGTTGTGTGTCACTGCCACTCATTTGGGCTCCAGGAAGGAGGCTAGGGAGGATGGAAGACCAAGACTGAAGGCTGGAGTGTTCTTGGAACGCAGTGCTGGGTATGATGACGTCACCAGGCATCGTGTAACGCATTTCTGAGCATGCGCACTGTGAATTGAGTGACAGGCTCTCTTGTCCTGGAAATGATCACCAATATTGTGCCTTTTTAACCCCTTTAAAAAAACATATTTTAACTTTTGTAATTTCTTACATTCAAAACATTATTAAAAGTATTCTTTAGTCTTAAGCATTTTTCTATTTTTTTCTACTTACTTTTTTCTTTAATTATGAAAAAAATGTATCATACTTGTCCTTAATTGGTGTTAACCACTGCAGCCAGGTAAAACTGTACATACTATTGAAGCCTGACCATCCACGCTTGTTATCACAATTATCCTTCAGATTTTTGACAGCCAAGTTCATTTCTTCTTTAAACTATTTTGAACATCATCTGATATGCTTTCTTATTAAAGGTAACATCTTTTCTAGACTCTAAACAGATGATGACTTTGAGCCAAATCAACATCTAACTAGAGTCACTGCCAATGTAGCCAGGTAACTATTGTGGCAATGGTAATTTCAGAAGTCATAAGAAACAATACATGGAATTAATTGATGGGATTCAGGTACCAGAAATACCCCTTTTGGCACAAAGGTAAAATACCAAGATAAGGATCTTTATTTTAACCTATGTGACTGTTGTTTTCAAATTTTGCTTGAATCTAAATAACTCACTTGTTAAAAATCAAGATTCGTATTCTGGTGTTTTAGCTTTGCGAATTGAGGCTGTTGAATTTAAAATTTACCCTATCCCATCTCAAAATAGAATGCTGCACTGTATACTCCCAAAACGAATAAAGAACAAAAATAATTGAAGTTTTCTCTCAACTATGGTTTAACAATTAATTTTGTTGTTGGGAAGATTGCACAAGGGTGACATATCTTTTTAGATTGCTTTATGTTCATAGTTTTTATTTTTTGCTTTGTTTTTTTAAACCAACTATAAATCATATGACAAAGGGAGATAGGAAAAAGTGTCTGGGTATCCCATAGCTACAAATCAAATTACACATATTTTTGAATAGATTAAACAATGAAACTTGATAGGTTGCAAAGGGTTCACATTATATTTTCCTTATGCACAGTTTCCATCAACTATCCTCCAATATGGTTGGAATTTTTGCACAGATTTATTTAAGAAGCATGTTCGTAGAGGTTCAAAATGTTCATGGGCCTCACCAATAAAAGTGCTTTAGTGAAAGTAATATTTTGTATGTTTAGTAAAAATTGTATTCTTTCTACAAAGGAGATGTGTCAGTGGCACCAAATGTTCAGATCATATACTTTAATAGCCATTTAATCACAATTTTATTCCAAAAACTTGACCCTCATTGCTCACCATGGTAAATAAATAACTAATACTGTTTGAGCAATGCAATCATTCCCAAGTGTCTCTTAAAAAGTTGCATTTGGAGCTTACACAAAGATCGGCAGAAAGGGAAATGCAGATGGAGACATAATATTTCTTCCTTCCTCTTGTGTCTTTTGCCTCCTGCTGTGTCTACATGGCAGCTGTACTGATTAGAATCAAGTCTGATTCTTTGGTTTAAATATGTAAAACTGTATCATGCCTATTTTTCCTTTACAGGACTGTATACATTTCAGTGGGTGTAATTCCAAGCGTAGTTTTATATAATGTTTCCCAGCAGGACTCAATAAAAGACATAAATATCACAGCCACTGACTGTGGAAACCTGATACTGAGAATAAACGTTGGAATTAATGCTCTGTCGGGACTACTGGTGTGATGTGAACATTGAAAATATGATGCTTCCAACCAAACATATGGGCACTTGCCATAAAATGAAAATCTGTACCAAAATCAAAAGATTAGTTTAGTGGTAGGGGTCCATGTCATATCCATGATGCATTCAAATAAAACATTGTTGTCCCTATTGTGCCTACAACATCCAACATTTTATCTGATGTGAGCTCTTGTTTCATTCACTTGGCAAGGGCTTGTTGTACTTATTTGCAGCGTTACAAAAATCCTACACTCTCTTTGGTTTGAAGTAGAATAAGTAAGCTTTAAGTGAAAATGTGTATTTTTTATATTTCTTTCTTTGTAATGTGAGTTTGCAAAACGCATGGGATTGTGGGCCTTTACTATTAAATTTAAGCATATATCTTAAGCAATAAAAACACAAAACCAATAATTGGGTTTAAAAGACAATGGTCCTTAACTTTTGATTTTGTAATACACAATATATTTAATCAAGTCCACAACCCTTTTTATAGGCATATATGTATTTTATTGGTTATACCAATAGACATAAAAAAGATGCAGTAAAGTAAAATTATACTGTCCAGAGGAGGATAACAACAAATAGTGTCCAACCCCACAGCATAGATAAGTAGAAAGCACATCTCGGTACAAAATCACAGCCACAATGGACCATAACACATAGAATGGGCAATAAAAGGTATACGAGGAGAGGACATATAGAACATTACGTTCTAACAATCATCCTGTAATGTTCAGAGGGGTTCTCTGGAACAGTAACAAACAGAAAGAAAGAAAAATGTAATGGTAAACAAGAAGGCATAGGTAGCGTACATGCCGTAAAAGTAAATATAGTAGAGAGGGAAGATGGAAGAGAAGGAAAACAAATATGTGGGTCTTGGAAGGTACTGGTCAGAACCATTATTAAATGGATGGGATCTCTTAATGGTAGTGAGTTCACAGGAAAAAAATCCCCATAGACTGTGAACCCTTTATGTAATAGAACAAACACAGTCAACAAACCAGGTTTACCTACTACAATTCAGAGTGATTAATACAATTCAAATATAATAATTCAACAAATTGTTTCCTTCCAATAGGAGGTGACACAAACCACACAAAGGAAGGGGTGTTAACTTGCTGCAATGGCTACAGCTGATTGGCAAACACTGAACCTCTTTAGCCCTTTATATACAAGATGAGCAGGGTCTTAGGGATGACCATTGGAGATGTGTAAATTTAACACAAGGACAGCCGCTAAAAGTGAAAAGGGTAACTAACCAGTGGCGACCCGACCATACAGGGCATAGGGGTGCCGCCCCCCCCAATCCATGTGCCTGGCCCCTAATCTACGTGCAGGGCACCGAACACATGGATTTCAACAGGGTTTTTTTTTTAAGCAAGTGACTTGAGCCCGAGGCTCTAATTGGATTCAAAAAAGGGTGGGCTTGGGGCGCAGAACACTGTGCCCTGAGCTCACCCAGTTGTGTGACAATAGCGAATAATATTGGCTATTGTCTTCCTGATTCTCCTCCCGGCCAATCAGGAAGTGGGTCCTGAGACCCAATTTGTCTTAGGACTCCCAATCGGGTCTCAGGATCCACTTCCTGTTCGGCCAGGAGGAGAAGCAATGTCCCCAGAGCAAGGAGTCACTGCGAGGAGTAGCAGTTCTACCCCAGGATCCTTGACATCATGTGACATCAGAAGGGGCGGGGTCATCCGCTTACGTCACTGGGTGGCACTGCCCTAGCCTTTGTAAGAGCTGTTAAATGGCAAAAGGCAGCAGTCAGCGGGAGCCATTCAATTAGCTGTTTCGTTTTTTTTTTTTCTTCGGGTCGTCGGCACCGTGATTGACGATGGATTACATTGGGAGACACTTTTTTTAAATTTTTAATAAAGGACTTGTCCCTAATTGT
Organism: Glandirana rugosa; assembly: GCA_018402905.1. Lineage (NCBI taxonomy): Eukaryota > Metazoa > Chordata > Amphibia > Anura > Ranidae > Glandirana > Glandirana rugosa. Next base: position 703,750 of record BLSH010316627.1, read on the forward strand.
CTCCTGTGGTTTTTTCTTTTTTGACACTTTTTTGGTGAATTAGTAGGCGTACAATGTACCCCATACTCACATAGGGGGGGCCAGGATCTGGGGGCTAGATTCTAATAAGCCCCCGCCCGCAGACCCCCACAACCACCAGCAATGGTTGTGGAGATGAGGCCCTTTTCCCCAACAACATGGGGACAAGGTGTTTTGGGGGACCCCAAAGCACACTCCCCATGTTGAGGGCATGTGGCCATGTATGGTTGCCAGGCTGCATACTCGAATAAGTGCCTGGTATGGATTTTGGGGGGACCCCCGCACCATTTTTTTTTTAAATTTTGGCATGGGGCTCCCCTTAAAATCCATACCAGACCCGAAGGGCCTGGTATGGACCCCCACACAATTTCAACTGGCAGGACATTACAGCCGCAAGCAATTTTAAATGACAATTTTTCCTTTACAAATGTCATTTTGCTCTGGCACGGTTCTAAACATCACACAGAAGCGCCACTTTACAGGCATACCAAGGTGACCCCCAGGCACGATATTTAAGGGAATATTTAATTTTTATTGTTTCACTTTAATCATTAGTAAAATCACTGCTCCTGAAAAAACGAGTTATTGAAAAACTTTGTGTTGCATTGATACATGTCCCCTAGGGCAGGACCCAGGTCCCCATATACTTTTTATGGCAATAACTTGCATATAAACCTTTAAAATGAGTACTTTTGATTTTTCATGTCTGTGTCCCGTTGACTTTGATAGAGTTCGCATGTTCGCACAAATTTTTTGGATGTTCACAAGATCTGGTGCGAACCGAAGTGGGGGGTGTTCGGCTCATACCTACTAAGTAATAATGGTAATCTAACAAAATAAAGCCCCTTTAACATAACCGTTGCAATCAGGTCCTCCTGTCAGTTTTTCTGACGGACCTGATCTGTCGGTCCATTCACCCCTATGGACCAGAGGGTGTAAATGGATGATCCGGTAAAAACAAAGAGAAAGGGAGGTGATGTGGCCAAATTGGGAGAAGATTTTAAAGTGTTAAATAAAACATGAGTTTACTTACTGCATACACAGCACATATATGCTATAGTCCTTGTACCCACATAATATGCTTTAATTACTGTGCTTCAAGTGAGTGATACAACAGATACATACAATACTCAACACAATATTTTTTTAGACGCAAGTGGTTTTAAAGGGAACTAGCACCACAAAGCGACATTGACACTTTATTGAATTCCACTGAATATGTTTAAAATTCCCCCTATAATACACATTCTGCTCCACTTTATCATAGTCATGTTAACATTTCTTCAAGTTCTGACATCTTTCATTTAAGAAAAGAGCTAATTTTCCATTTGATCCTTGATAAGCATCCAAAACTTGTGACCCTATGACTACATGTAAAACATACAGTTTTCGTGGTGCTATACCCTGGATGGCAGTAAGCTGTATACTATCTATGATTGTAGTAATGTAAGTAAAGCAGCTAACTACTAACACAATGGTGCAGCTATCAAGAACAAAGCTTTTTGATGATTTTCACCAATACATTCAATCAGGTTTTGGCTGGCCATACATGTTCAATTTTCTTGTACAATTTTCCCTTAAATTTACCTTAAAGTATAACTAAAGGCAAAACTTTTTTTCAGTTTTGCCTAGAGTGGAGATGGATTAGAACCCCTGTTAGTTGATATTGCTATTTGTGTCCCCATTAGGGGGATTCACCCTCTCTATTTGTCAAATTTATCATTATCATTGAAAGTGAAAGTAAAAGAAAACCCCACATTTTGGGTTGTCCTCAGAAAAGTAATAGAAGGGGGGCACTAGTTCTGGTGACCTGTGGATGCCCAAGGAATGCCCTTAATTTTCAGGAAATTCCTTTCACTTCCTGTTTGGCTAATGGACAGGAAGTGAAGAAAAATCTCTGCAATGAAACACAGATGGCGAAAAAAAAAACTGACATGGGTTATAACCCTCCCTTACTCTATCAAAAATTAAAATAAATGTTTTCCCATAGTTCTACTTTAACCACTTCAGCCCTGGAAGGACTTCCCACTTTAGGACCAGAGCACTTTTTGCGATTCGGCACTGCGTCGCTTTAACCACTTCAGCCCCGGAAGGATTTCACACTTTAGGACCAGAGCACTTTTTGCGATTCGGCACTGCGTCGCTTTAACTGACAATTGCGCGGTCGTGCAACGTTGTACCCAAACAAAATTTGCGTCCTTTTTTTCCCACAAATAGAGCTTTCTTTTGGTGGTATTTGATCACCGCTGCGTCATTTCTGATCGCCGCTATAAACAAAAAACAAAAGAAGAGCGACAATTTTGCAAAAAACCCCAAATTTCAACGGTTCAATTTTTTTCAACGGTTTTGGCCGATTTATATTCTTCCTCATATTTGTGATCAAAAAAATTGCAATCGGCATTTATTGATTGGTTTGCGCAAAAGTTGCCACGTTTACGGATGATGAGAATTCATTTCTGGGGTTTTTAGCGGTACTGCGATATTGCAGCGGACATGTCGGACCATTTTGACACTTTTTTGGGACCATTGGCATTTATACAGTGATCAGTGCTATAAAAATGCACTGATTACTGTGTAAATGCCATTGGCAGTGAAGGGGTTAACCTGCAGAGGGCACTCTAAGGGTTAACTGTGTTCCCTGGGTGTGTTATAACTGTGTGTGGGCTGCCCTGGCAGGGGAAGGGGAGTGATCACAGCTTCCATATAGAGGAAGGCTGTGATCACAGTCCTTCCCCCCTCACAGAACGGAGATCCCTGTTTACATACACGGACCTCCATTATTTCACTCCGGGGGGGGCATCACGGGTAGCTGGCGGCGATCAAGTCCGCCACACCCGCTCCCTGGCCCCCCCGGAACACAGTGAGCGCGTGAGCGCGCCCACAATGCTCGATCTGGCAGCCGCCGTCGTATGGCGGCGGTTTGCCTAGCAGAGCCATCTTGTCGCCGTCAACCTGCGGTTGATGCTCGGCGAGTGGTTAACTGACAATTGCGCGGTCATGCGATGTTGAAGCCAAACAAAATTTGCGTCCTTTTTTTCCCACAAAAAGAGCAACAATTTTGCAAAAAAAAAACAAATTTCTTAATTTTTGCTAAAATACGAAGCAAAAAAATATATAAAAAAACATTTTTTTCCATCGGTTTTGGCTGATTTATATTCTTCCTCATATTTTTGGTTTAAAAAATCGCAATCTGCGTTTATTGGTTGGTTTGCGCAAAAGTTGCCGCGTTTACGGATGATGAGAATCAATTTCTGGGGGGTTTTATTTATTTATTTATTTTTTTACTAGTAATGGCGGCAATGTGCAATTTTTAGTGGTACTGCGATATTGCAGTGGACATGTCGGACCATTTTAACACTTTTTTGGGACCATTGGCATCTATACAGCGATCAGTGCTATAAAAATGCACTGATTACTGTGTAAATGCCTTTGGCAGTGAAGGGGTTAACCTGCAGGGGGCAATCTAAGGGTTAACTGTGTTCCCTAGGCGTGTTCTAACTGTGTGTGGGCTGCCCTGGCTGAGGGAGGGGAGTGATCCCGGCTTCCATATAGAGAAAGCCTGTGATCACCGCCCTTCCCCCTCTAACAGAACAGAGATCCGTGTTTACTTACACGGACCTCCATTCTTTCAGTGTGGGGGGGCCATTGCGGGTAGCCGGCGGCGAGCAAGTCCGCCCTACCTGCTCCCTGGCCCCCTCAAACACAGTGAGCGTGCGAGCGTTCCTCCGGCGGCGTGCACACGCTCACAATGCTAGTTATCGCGGCCGCCATCCTGTAATGCTGTTTCGCAATAACGAGCCACCTTGCCACCGCCACGCTGCGGCGGGCGGTCGGCAAGTGGTTAAACTACTGCAAGGGCCCGCCTAATTGGATACAATTGAAAGTTGTTTTGACCTCATATTTTATGTTTTTTTTTGCTAAAGGAAATTTGTACAAGAAAATTGAACATGTATGACCAGCCTTATTGATCTGTGATTATTCTTGTCCAAATACAAGCAGATATATTGTCAGCAATAAAAGGATACCTATGAATTGCCTGTGCTGTTTCTCTCTATATGATATGATATACTTATTTACATTTTCAGTTAACCACAACAAAGCAAACTTTAAGCAAGAGCCAAATAGAAGAACTTACATTATGTATACATTTAGTTATACATTTTAAAAGATTATATAATAAAGACATAAACAAGCTGATTTACTAATGGGTTGAGAATCTTCACACAATACACTATGTGAATATTTACTTCAGTTATCCAATTATATGAAAAGCAAATCATCTTTCTTTGAATACCCAATCGTGTACAGATGAAATAATTAAACAGAAATGTACTTTTCCTGTAATTGGATAATTGAAGGAAGTATACACACGTTGGGGTTGATTTACTAAAACTGGAGAGTGCAAAATCTGGAAGCAAAATCCGTGCATGGTAGCCAATCAGCTTCTCATTTCAGCTTGTTTAATTAGCCTTTGACAGAAAAAACTGGTAGCTGATTGGTTTCTATGCAGAGCTGCACCAGATTTTGCTCTCTCCAGTTTAGTAAAGCAACCCCAATGTATTGAGTGACAATTCTCAACTCATTTAGTAAATCAGACTCAAAGTATTATACCATTCTGGAATATTCATTTAGCTGTTTAGAATCCCAAATAGGTATTGTAAAAGAATAATACAAACACTTGTCAAATAAAGTGGATATGGAAGAAAAGAAGGTAATGGAAGAGAAAATAAAAGTATTATTATTGCATGTAATATCATATTATCACACACAAAATTATGTTTTTTTTTTCAGAAGTAGAACATTGTAAAAAATATTTTAATTATTAGTTTTTTTTGTTTGTTAGTGTTTTTAATTTTGTATCCTACCCCCCCCCCCTTTTGTTACAAGATGAAGACTTTTTTTTTTGTATTAAAACACACACTATTATACTATAATGTACGTTATTATTATGAAAATAAAAGAGAAGGTAATGGAAGAAAAGAAGGTATAGGTGAAATAAACTGTTCACAAACATAATAAGAAAATGTTATGGATAAACCCTAAGATTTGTCGATTTACTTATAAGGTCTTACCATATTATGAAACTCAGACTAAATGATTTACTCAACTCTTAACAGTGAGTTATGTAACCCCAACGAAATGATTTGACCTCTCTCGTTTTAGACCACGTCGAGACGTATCTTTGGTTAGTCGATGGTCAAAAAAGACAGTTTCCGATTAATTTGTTCGACTTTAC
>BLSH010316628.1:17810-27958 GCA_018402905.1 Glandirana rugosa
ATCCCTTTTCTCAGTTCACGGGCAGTTATTTTGCGCCTTGGTTTTTCCACACACTTCTTGCGACCCTGTTGGCTATTTTGAATGAAACGCTTGATTGTTCGATGATCACGCTTCAGAAGCTTGGCAATTTTAAGAGTGCTGCATCCCTCTGCAAGATATCTCACTATTTTTGACTTTTCGGAGCCTGTCAAGTCCTTCTTTTGACCCATTTTGCCAAAGGAAAGGAAGTTGCCTAATAATTATGCACACCTGATATAGGGTGTTGATGTCATTAAACCACACCCCTTCTCATTACTGAGATGCACATCACCTAATATGCTTAATTGGTAGTAGGCTTTCGAGCCTATACAGCTTGGAGTAAGACAACATGCATAAAGAGGATGATGTGGTCAAAATACTCATTTGCCTAATAATTCTGCACACAGTGTAGTACATCCAGATACAGAACTACCTTTCATCGTAGAAGTTGATGCTTCAGATTGGGAGCTATCTCAGCGAATTGGAGAAAAAATTGGAGAAAAAAAATGCAGCTTCATCCTTGTGCTTATATCTCGACTGATGTCTTCAGCCGAGATGAATTAACTTTGGAAACAAGGAGCTGCTGGCAATTAAGGAAGCATTTTCTGAGTGTAGACATCTGTTGGAAGGGGCTAAGCACCCTGTAACCGTTCTCACAGATCATAAACATTTAGAATTTATTTGTTCTGCCAAAAGGCTGTCACCTAGACAAGCACATTGAACCCCATTCTTCTCTAGGTTCAATTTTGTTATCTCGTACCGCCCTAGGTCAAGGAATGGTAAGGCTGATGCCCTATCGTGGATGTTGTCTGTGCCACTCCAGGAAAGCAACTCTGAAAGAACGATCCTGCCTCAAAAGAAACTTTCTAGGGGCCATAAGTTCTAAGACATTTCTTAATCTTCTCAAGGAGGGATATGAGAATGACCCACTTCTTAATCATCCTCCTAAGGACATTAACCTCAAGCACAACAACGGTTTTTGGACTCAAGCGCATTGCCTCTATGTACCTGAAACAGTATTACAAGGAATATTTACATTTCTTGTAATAGGAATAAAAGTGACCCAATTTTTTAAAGAGGATGGTGTAAAAATAACAAATAAAAAGTAAAATAAATAATAATAAAAAAATTAAATCTCCCGTCCCGCCAAGCTCGCGCGCAGAAGCGAACGCATATGTAATTTCCGCCCGCATATGAAAACGGTGTTCAAACCACACATGTGAGGTATCACAGTGATTGTTACAGCAAGAGCAATAATTCTAGCACTAGACCTCCTCTGTAGCTCAAAACTGGTAACCTGTAGAAATTTTTAAACATCGCCGATAGAGATTTTTAAGTGCCAAATTTTGTCGCCATTCCACGAGCGGGCGCAATTTTGAAGCATGACATGTTGGGTATCAATTTACTCGGCGTAATATTATTTTTCACAATATAGAAAAACATTGGGCTAACTTTACTGCTGTCTTATTTTTTAATTCAATAAAGTGATTTTTTGTTAAAAAAAAAACGCGCTTATAAGACTGCTGCGCAAATACGGTGTGACATGAAGTATTGAAGCGACTGCATTTAATGCTCTAGGGTGTTAAAAAAAATATATAATGTTTGGGGGTTCTAAGTAATTTTATAGCAAAAAAACCTGATTTAAAATCTCAAAAAAAGGCTCGGTCCTTAATTGGTTAACTTCATTACAGGAGATCGAGGAGAAATTGACTGATACATTGAAGGAAGCTCAGGAATATTACAAGAAGGCCGCTGACAAACTTTGTAGATCAATTCCCACCTTTCACGTAGGTGACAAAGTCTGATTATTTACCAATAATTTGAAGAGTCATGTTCCATGTGCTAAGTTAGGTCAAAAGTTTGTGGGACCTTTTCACTTTTCCACTAAAACTTCCTGACAATATGAGGATTCACCCCGTTTTTCATATATCACTACTCAAACCGTTTCATAAAGATCCTTTTTCTGGAAGAATTTATCCTCCTCTTCCACCTGTTGAGGTACAGGGTGAAGAAGAATTTGTGGTGGAAAAATTCTTGACTCCACGATCTTTAGGAACAAATTACAATATCTGGTTCAATGGGAAGGATATGGGCCAGAAGAAAATTCTTGGGAGCCTGAAGAGAATGTTCCCTAGATTAACAAGGGAATTCCACCAGAGGTTTCCTCACAAACTTGGCCCTAAGATGTCCAGGGGATGTCCTGGGAGGAGGGAGTACTTTTAGGACCTGGAACTTAAACCAGGGACCTCTGCTGGTTCTGGCAATGACTCTACTTGCTAAGCTACCTGGAATGCTGCCGACCATTCGTTATCGACATTTGGCTTGTTCCTTGACTACGCTTCTGCTTAATACCAACCTGCAACTATTCGTTACCGACATTTGGCTTGTCTCTCGACTACGCTTCTGCCTGATCCCTACCTGCTATAACTGCTACTGGACCCCGGCTTTCTCACCTGCTGGTGGGGCTATCCTGAGGACCACTACCTGGTACTAACATGCAGCAAAGTCCATCTCCACCATCAGGAGCTCTGGTGAATACCGGTTAGTACTTAGACCCCGCACCTCAAGTGAACCCGTGTCATCAGCCAGGGTGACCTGCATGAATATCTGTTCCATTTGTCAGTGGGTGCTGCTCCACTGCTATAGCTACTGGCTTATGAGCCTGATTCCAGTCCGTGACAGTCAGCTCATTATCTGTATAAAAGACACCTGTCCACAGAAGCAATCAATCAATCAGATTCCAATCTCTCCACCATGGCCAAGACCAAAGAGCTATCCAAGTATGTCAGGCTTTAGATTGTAAACCTACACAAGGCTGGAATGGGCTACAAGGACCTCGCCAAGCAACTTGGTGAGAGAGTGACAACAGTTGGTGGGATTATTCGCAAATGTAAAAACACAAAATAAATGTCAATCTCCCTCGGTCTGGGGCTCCATGCAAGGTCTCACCTCGTGGAGTTTCAATGATCATGAGAACAGTGAGGAATAAGCCCAGAACTACATGGGAGAATCTTGTCAATGATCTCAAGGCAGTTGGGACCATAGTCAACAAGAAAACACACTATGCCATGAATGGTTGAAATCCTGCAGCACCTGCAAGGTCCCCCTGCTCAAGAAAGCACATGTACAGGCCCATCTGAAGTTTGCTAATGAACATCTGAATGATTCAGAAGAGAACTAGGTGAAAGTGTTGTGGTCAGATGAGACCAAAATCAAGCTCTATGGCATTAACTCAACCTGCTGTGTTTGGAGGATGAGGAATTCTGCCTATGACCCCAAGAACACAATCCCCACCGTGGAGAGGTGGAAACATTATGCTTTGGAATTTTTGTCTGCTAAGGGGACAGGACAACTTCACCACTACAAAGGAACGATGGACGGGGCCATGTACCATCAAATCTTGGGTGAGAACCTCCTTCCCTCAGCCAGAGCATTGAAAATGGGTCATGGATGGGTATTCCAGCATTACAATGACTCAAAACAAACAGTCAAGGCAACAAAGGAGTGGCTCAAGAAGAAGCACATTAAGGTCCTGGAGTGGCCTAGCCAGTCTCCAGACCTGAATCCTATTCAAAATATGTGGACGGAGCTTAATATTTGAGTTACCAAACGTCAGCCTCGAAACCTTAATGACTTGGAGAGGATCTGCAAAGAGGAGTGGGACAAAATTCCTCCTGAGATGTGTGCAAACCTGGTGGCCAAGTACAAGAAATGCCTGACCTCTTTGATTGCCAACAAGGGATTTGCTACCAAGTACTAAGTCATGTTTTGCGAAGGGGTCAAATACTTATTTCACTCATTAAAATGCAAATTAATTTATAACTTTTTTGAAATGCGTTTTTCTGGATTTTTTTGGTTTTTATGCTGTCTCTCACTGTAAAAAAAACCTATCATTAAAATTATAGACTGATCATTTCTTTGCCAGTGGGCAAACGTACAAAATCAGCAGGGGATCAAATACTTTTTCCCTCACTGTATACAAACATGAAATTCATACACAAAACCCAAACAAAATATAACTTCAAGACCGAGCCTGTTTTTTGGGTTTGGTGTTCACGAGTTAAAACCAGTTTTTTTTGCTATAAAATTACTTATAACTCCCAAACATTATATATTTTTTTTCTAATACCCTAGAGCAGTGTTCCCCAACCCTGTCCTCAAGGCCCACCAACAGGTCATGTTTTCAGGATTTCCATTATTTTGCACAGGTGATTTGATCAGTTTCACTGCCTTAGTAATTACCACAGCTGATTCATCTGAGGGAAATCCTGAAAACATGACCTGTTATTGGGCCTTGAGGACTGGGTTGGGGAACACTGCCCTAGAGAATAAAATGACGGCCGTTGCAAAACTTAATGTCACACCGTATTTGTGCAGCGGGCTTACAAGCGCGATTTTTTTGAGAAAAATCTGTTTTATGAGTTAAAAAATAAGACAGCAGTAAAATTAGGCCAATTTTTTCCATATTGTGAAAGATAATGTTACGCTGAGTAAAATGATACCCAACATGTTATGCTTCAAAATTGCGTCCGCTTGCGGAATGACGACAAACTTTGCAACATAAAAATCTCCATTGGCGACGTTTAAAAAATTCTACAGGTTAGCATTTTTGAGTTACAGAGGAGGTCTAGGGCTAGAATTATTGCTCTGGCTCTAACGATTGCGGCGATACCTCACATGTGTGGTTTGAACACCGTTTTCATATGTGGACGGGGCTTACGTATGCGTTCGCTTCTGCACGCGAGCTCGCGGGGACGGGGCGCTTTAAAAATTTTTTTTAATTATTTATTTTACTTTTTCATTTTTATTTTTACACTGTTCTTTAAAAAAAAAATGATCACTTTTAGTCCTATTATAAGAAATGTAAACATTCCTTGTAATAGAAAAAAACATGCCAGGACCTCCTAAATATGAGATCTGGGGTCAAAAAGACCTCACATCTCATATTTACACTTAAATGCAAAAAAAAAAAAAAAAAATGATTTGAAAAAAAATTGCATTACAAAAAAAAATGGGCCCTTTAAGACCATTGGGCGGAAGTGACTTGTGACGTTGCTTCCGCCCTGCCATTTTATGGAGCAGAGTAAGCGGCTTCAGCCACTCACATGGCTCACGGACACTGGGGGGGACAGACACGATCATCTCGGTGCCGGTGGATCCGGTGAGCGGCAGAGATGACCGGAAAGCAGCGGGAGGGGGGAGCACCTGTCCCGTCACTGATAAAAGTGATCTCGTGGCGTATCCGCCGCTGAGACCACTTTTATCTTGTGCAGAATCGCTTGCACTAAAATAAGATACCGGGGTTCTGGTAGCTATCTGCTACCATAACAACAGTATTCCACTTCAAAATGACCGCCGTCACCTGACGGCATTGGTCCGGAAGTGGATAAAGTGCAAATGTGCTATTGTTCTTCACAGTGCAAATACAATAGTGCAAATAGTGCTAATATTCTTAACAGTGCAGGCAGCAAAATGCCATGCTCCCTTCCTATGTGCCCTCACTTACCAAGAATTATTGACTCTAAATTTAGAGTCTATATGCACTCTTGGTTGAGGTATTCTTATCCAGTGCTGCTGATCCTCTCTCTACTCGGTGAATGGCAAAGTTAAACTATATGTTTTCATTCATAAAAAGAGGATTGCAAAAAAGATCTTCATAGCATAATTCCATTTTTATTTAGGATTAAAAGAATATAAAATTTTACTCACAAACAACTGTATATTCAAAGCATGTAATGTCGGTCCAGAAGTGTTGCGTCGGCATGCGCTCCAAAGACCGGACGTGACATCACTGGAAGTTCCCGCCTTTTGTATTTGCACTGTAAAGAACAATAGCATATTTGCACTTTATTTAAGAACTTTTATTAACTTTTGGATTGGACATTATAAAAATAACACAACCGTACATCCTATATTTTGTTTGGGTTTTATATATTAATTTCACATTTGCATATATGCAGAACAGTGCTGGGACTTTTATACTGTAAGTTAAAAATTGTGCATGCATGCATACTTGCTAACGTGTGTCACCTTTTGTATTTGTATTATCCATATTTCATATTATCCATTTGCAATCTTGCCTAATTTCATCCTCAGCATAAGGCCTCTTGCACGCTGCTGCCAAAATACTGAGCGTTTTCAGGCATACATGCGTTTTTTTTCCGACTGATCTAAATGCAGCCCATGGCTTTTAATGTGTCTGTACACATAGGTGCATAAACAGCGCTGTGTATAGATGAGTAACAAAAAAAAATCGCAGTATTCCGAGTTGCCAGTCAATATTTTACACACGAATGCGCATATGCGTGTAAATATGCGTGTATGCACATAAAATGATAATTCGAAGACGCTAGAATTTAGTTTAGTTTACTGGGAGGGGATAAAAGTGGTGCTACCATCTGAAGGAAGTGATATAATCACTCCCTTATGGGAAGTTTTCTGTAGGAACTATTTTAATTATTTGCCGGGAACCAGAGTAGTTTTATCCTCACCCAAACCTCACTTTATTCTGCTCTTTTAGTCTGCTCCTAGTTTGGCATGCAGAGCTGATGCATCTGGAATTTTTATCTTTGGGGAGGAAAGGTCCACTTTAATCCATTACATGGTTTTTGTTTTACTAAGTGTAGATGTCTATCAAATCAAAAGGAGACCACATGGTGGGACTGGGAGAATGCACACTGTACAGTGATGGTCTCTGTCCCTTATACAAATGTAGTAGCATAATAAGTGGGAGGCAAGGAAAGCCAAAACAAGCTGATACCAGGAAATCATAGAGAATCCATACAAAGAATTCATAGAGTTTGTCCTGCTGCTATGCCTGCAAAGCAATCTGGACCTTCTGGAAAATCCACAAGACACATAGGGGGCAATTAAATTAAGCATTTGCAAAACATTTCTGACAGTATGGGCATAGTCCGAAGCCTTGCGACAAATTCATGAAAACCCTGTGACGTTTGTTAGTACTGACGTGCAAAATTCATGTAGTTCTTATTTGTGACACTTTTACTATACAGTGCTATTGCTGCAACAAATTTATTAGGAAATACTGCAATATTGATGATAAGGAAGGAGAAGATAAATAAGACATCTTCCATGTGGGACTAAAATGTGTCGCATGTAGAAGCATTGTGTCGCAGGCAAAATTTTGTCTGAGACAATCCTCCGACAGATTCATATACACCTTATAGTTGTGTACAGATTCCTAATTAGTATCTACAACACAAGTGTGAATGCATTCCTAATTTTTAACTTGCAATATCAGAGCGTTTGCATTAAACCACACAGACAGCTAAATTTAAAAGTATTATTATTATCATACTATAATTATTAATATTAATAATATTATCATCATTAATATTATTTCATAAATACCTGCAATATCACATTTAGTCAGTCCACCAAAATGTTCAATAAAAACAAAATAACAATTATGCAAGTGGGAATGATGGTTCTGGAAAGAGAAAGGTTCCAACCTTTTCCCTGCCAGAACACATTTTTTCCTTAAAGTTACGGTTGACCAGTGTTGATGATCCTGCTGGCAAATACCGGTATGAAGGCCTACGCGTTTTCAATTTGATAAGGTTGAGAAGCTTTGCTTAGTAATTGGAGCTATGGAGTACGTTTTTAATGACCTATTGGAACACTTAATAAATGAAAGGAAAATCTATCTTATATTCCGCCTAGCTCTTACTTTGGGGAGGAGTAGAATGCTATTGTTTGGATTCTGTGCTACCCCCTTAGATGTCATTTTCTGTTCATTCTCCACCGTGCCAGGGTTCTGGATGTTGTAATATCTGATATGTTGTTTCTTGATGCATATTCCTTTAATAAAAATGATTGAAAGAAAAATGTTTACAGCTTGTGACCTTAGAGTTAACCAAAAATTATGGTGCTAAAATTATTTGTCTTGTGTCTTTGTCTCTGATATGCATGGAATTATCTTACATGTGTTCAGCAATTGTTTGCAATGTATGCTTATGCGTACATTGTGTTATAATGTGCTTATTTGTTTTATACTTAACTTTATTGCTCTCAAACGCCCCCTATATGATTGCCTTGGGCAGGTGACAGGTACTTATTTTGTAGATGATAGAGGTCCAAAAAAATGTGAAAATATACAAATGTAAAAAGACGCACATGCTGCTATAATCTGCCAGGGTATGGTGACATGGGCCAAAAGAAACCAGAAGTCCTTGAAGCCCAACTCTGGGAAACCTACAGTTATCCCTTGCAGTGGGGCTGTGCACGCAAAGCAAGGGTTAATTGCTCATTTTAGTCTAGGGGACCTATTAAAGAAGATTTACTTACTCAATCCCCTGCCCATACTCACTGCTAGGCTGATCCCTGCAGCATCTTGTCCCCAACGCTCGAGTGATCTTAGAACCTGACATAATCAAGATCAATGCAGGGTCCATAGCCCTGCATTGGACATGATGACACGGAGAGATGATCCAGCACTGGAGCTCCCATCTGTACAGGGAGCAAAGAGTCAGGTAAGGTAGATTGCTTCTCCTCTCCCCTAGATTAAATGAGCAGTTGACCCTTGAAATGTGAGTGCAGTGCCACTGCAATGAATAATTTTTCCTGGAGTTAGGCTTTAAGGTACATGTATTTATTTTAACCACTTACAGACTGGGCCATAGCTGAATGATGGCTACAGTGCAGTCAGATAATTCTGGGAGGGCATACCATGAGTCCTCCCAGAATCGCGCTCCTGGGAATGTCTGGGAATGTCCATGACTGTTGGGTCCCACTGATGGGGCGATCACTTGTCAACAATCTGGCGCATGGCCGGTTCAGTTCTTCCCCTCTCCTCACACACACCGTACTGATCGGTGTGAAGAAAGGAGGGAGTCGGTGCAGCAGCACTGTGGGCTGGATCTGAAGTGACCACAGCGCTGATCTGTGCCAATTCCTGCCCCATCCATCCTCATTTATGCTCATTCATGTTCATACATCCCCATTCTTGCTCATCCATGGCTCATCCATACCCATCCATGGTTCATCCATCCCCATGCTCATCCTTGGCTCATTCATGCCTATCCATGCCACATCAATTCTCATCTGTGCCACTTCCATGCCCCATCAGTGCTCATCCGTGCCACATCAGTGCTCATTCATGCCCCATCAGTACTCATCTGTGCCACATCCATGCCACATCAGTACTCATCTGTGCCACATCAGTGCTCATCCAAGCCACATCAGTGCTCATCCCTGCCACATCCATGCCACATCAGTGCTCATCTATGCCACTATAGTGCCTCAAAAAAGTGTAATAGGTAGTCAAATTAGATTTGAAATGTATGTCTCTAGAACACCTGACAATGTTCCCTGCATGTTGGGCCTCTGTATGTGCCCAGGCTGTGTAAAAGTCTCACACATGTGGTATCGCCATACTCAGGAGGAGTAGCAGAATGTATTTTGGAGTGTAATTTTTGCTATGTACATGCTATGTGTTAGAAATATCTTATAAATGGACAACTTTGTGTAAAAAAAATGCATTTTCATTTTCTTTCCACATTTTCCAAAAACTTGTGGAACAAAAGGACATGTTCAAAAGACTCATTATGCTTCATAGAATATAGATTGGGGTGTTTGCTTTCCAAAATGGGGTCATATTTTGGGTTTTTCCATTGTCCTGGTGCTCCAGGGCCTTCAAAAGTGTAAGAGGTAGCCAAGTAATTAACCACTTCAGCCCCGGAAGGTTTTGCAGCTTTAGGACCAGAGCACTTTTTGCGATTCGGCACTGCGTCGCTTTAACGGACAATTGCGCGGCCGTGCGACGTTGTACCCAAACGAAATTTGCGTCCTTTTTTTCCCACAAATAGAGCTTTCTTTTGGTGGTATTTGATCGCCTCTGCGTCATTTCTTATCGCCGCTATAAACAAAAGAAGAGCGACCATTTTGCAAAAAAAAACAAATTTCTTACTTTTTGCTAAAATTCAAATCCAAAAAAAAAATATAAAAAAAAAATTTTTTTCACCGTTTTTGGCCGATTTATATTCTTCCTCATATTTGCGATAAAAAAATTGCAATCGGCGTTTATTGATTGGTTTGCGCAAAAGTGGCCGCGTTTACTGATGATGAGAATTCATTTCTGGGGTTTTTATTTTTTTTTTATTTTTTACTAG
>BLSH010316628.1:30644-44879 GCA_018402905.1 Glandirana rugosa
TGCCAAACCCCCCCCCCCCCCCCACAGTGACTGGTTGCCCCTAACAACCAATGCACAAACGGATGAAAAACTTCACCATTTGTCAGTGTACATCCGTTTTTCATGCAATTCGTTTTTTTTGACTGATGAAAAATAGGGCTTTCATCCATTAATAAAAAAACAATGTTGACGGAAGCAGATGAAAATGGATGAAAATAGATGATCATCCGTTGTTATCCGTTTTTCCATAGAGATGCATTGATGTCCGTTTTTCATCTGTCAACGGATGGATGAAAAATGGATGTGTGAAAGGGGTCTAATGCCTCGTACACACGGTTCGACGATCGCATACAACAGGTCATACAAACGACCGTTGTATGCTAATCCAACCGTTAGTACGCACGATTAGAACAGCGGACGTACGACGGTCGTACAACAGGAGTTGTATGAGCAAAGTAGAAAACTTTGGTAGTACCAACAAGCGGTCATACTACCGGTGTATTGTGTGTACAGAGAAGTTGGTCCAACAAGTTATATCGTGCAAAATACGCATGCTCAGAAGTCAGGAACGGCCAGACACAAATTACATGCACCTGAACTTTCTCTTTATACGTTCCTAACACGTCACTACGTTCAGCTTGGTCGTACGATCGTGTAGTGCATGTCAGTATGCTAGATACAACAGCCAACATACAATTTGGTCCGTACGGTCGCACGACCGTCGAACCGTGTGTACGAGGCTTAAGTGTCTCAAGAAATGAGATAGGTCTTCAGTACATCAGGTGTGATCAATTTTCAGTGAATGGCACCATAGCTTGTAGACTCTATAACCTTCACAAAGGTACATAATAATAATAATAATGTACACTGATTTGGGTTATTTTTTACCAAAGATATGTAGCAGTATAAATTTTGGCCAAAATGTATGATTATATAATTATATAAATATAATTATAATTATGCAAAATTTTATAACAGAAATGTAGAAAATGCATTTTTTAACAACATTTTCGGTCTTTTTTCATTTATAGTGCAAAAAATTAAAAACCCAGTGTTGATTAAACACCACCAAAAGAAAGCTCTATGTGTGTGGTAAAAAAGGACAATATTTCATATGGGTACAGTGTTGCATGACTGAGTAATGTCTCATACACACGGTGCAATGGTCGTACGACCGCACGTTAAACTTTTGCCCAAAATCGGCGGTTGTGTCTAGCGTACTGACAGGAGTCAAGCAATTGTACAACAAAGCAGAACATAGTGGCGTGTTATGATCGTCTAAAGAGGAAGTTCAGGTGAATGTGATTTGTGAATTAGGAACGCAGGTTTACAGGACCAAACACTTCCAGGCGTTCCTGACTTCTGAGCATGCGTGTTTTGCACGTACATCTTTTGTTGGGCCAACCTCTGTACACACGAGTCAACAGTCATACAAAGGCTTGTTGGCCAACAAGAGTTTTCTAGTTTGCTCAGCCAACTTCTGTTGTACGACTGTTGAACATCGGCTGTTGTAATTGCGTGTACTAACGGTCAGATTATCGTACAACAAGCTGTTGTAAGACGGTTGTTGTATGACCATTGCATTGGGCCTAATTGTCATTCAAAATGTGAGAGCACTGAAAGCTGAAAATTGATCTGGTTAGGAAGGGGTTTTAAGTACCTAGTGAGCAAGTGGTTAAACACTGTTTGTATGTGATTTTTTTCAATCACAAATAAAAAAAAAACAAAAGAGAAGTGCTTGGCATTGGGTGGAACCATGCAAATCATTCATTTTTGTCCCAGCAGCCAACGGTACAGAACCAGAACAGCTGGTTTTTCACACCAATAAATCCTATAATTATAGATTGCATCTTCCTACAGGTAATATTTTATTTAACAGAGTTGCAGAGCCCTATTCTTTCTCTACACCCAGATGATTTGTATTTACAGAACATAGTTTATACTTTGCGATGGTTTGTTTGTAATAATTTTAATGTTAGTTCTGAGTCTACTATAGCATACATACAATCTGGAGTCAATCATGTATACAAAACTGATTCTAAAGATAAGCCAATTTTATGACGTTTGTATATTCTTTACATATTCTTTAGTGAACAAACCTCATTTTACTAATAAGGCAATCATATATAATTAAACAAAACTTCATGCAGTAAAACAAGTTTCATATAATGATAAATGCACCTTCTAGATCTTCCAGCTCAAAAGCATTTCTCCCTACCTGAAGATAATGCCTAAAAATACATTTCCTGATCACATCTTTGGATGGATGCCGCCAGCTTTACCCCCCCCCCCCCCCCATTGTCGCCCGCTGCCATCAATACATAAAAAGTGTCTGCTGTACTTTAGGCCTGGGTCCACCATGAGAATATAGCAGGTTTCTCCCTGGAAATGCCCAGGCATGCCTAGCATCTGCTAAAAACCTCATATCTGCATCCCTCTGCTCAGATAATTAAAAGTGTGACAGAGCACAAAGGAATCATCAGCCTACCAACAGACAATTGCAGAAATCCTAAGGTACACTGAATTCTATTGTGAAAGAGATAGTAACACTCAAGAGTTGTTGATGAGTTGAGAGATCTGCCATGTCAATCTATGCTAAAAAACTCTACCTCAAGCAATAAGTGCATTGACAAGAGTTTTTGACAGTGGTATTTTGCATGGCTATTACAGGAAGTAGACATACAGATGTTACTAGTGACTGCCCCCTGAGTAAGGCAATGATTGAATGCTTGAAGCAGCAATCGGCCATATGACCGGAGCTACAAGCTTTAAAAGGTACTCGCAAATTATTTTTTATTAAAGGAACTTAGCTGTTTTGCAACAGGGAGGGTTTTTCTTATATAGAAGAGCAAATAAAAGACAATTTGCCTATGGGACTTTTATGAGTGGTGCTGAATAAAGTAATACCTCAAGTATATAAAAAAAAGTACAAAAAATGTATTTAATTTTACACAAAAGACAAATACAATTTAAAATAGATTATGTCACGATAAAAACACAAATTCACCAATGTTCATTAAAGATGCCAACATTAAATGTAAGCATTATTGGTTTGCAGAAGTTGTAGTCTCTATGCATTTCGCGGGACAACAAATGCTACACAACACAAGCAGATTGGGCACTGAAAAACTGTCTCCTCATCATAGCGTCATGATGACAGCTGAAGCACAAGAATTAGTAATAGGTGGAAGAAAAACAGGACAGCCACATAGTTTCCCAAGGGATGGTGGGGAAAGAAATTGTATACAACCAAACCACTGCCACATTTACCACAGGCTTCTTGCTGTTTTTATTGTTGCTTCATTGGAATAAACTGTATTTTAATTGACTTCTGGCTACTTATGTTACTGGGCTCTGGACTTCCAATCATCACCATCATTAGCCCCACACATATGGCCCATGGATAGTTTACATTCTGGTGCATTATAGCATGAGCACCTAGCAGTGGTTTGGTTGTGTACAATTTTGCGGGACAACGCCGACTTTATCAGGAGACATCCACAGTTGAGTTCTGTGTACATCTGTGAAAAGACCATGTCAGTATACAGACAAGCTTAGATTATTGTAAAAATTACCATATAATCAAATTTGTATTAAAAAGTGCATCTGTTTCCATTGAGAGGAGAACAATAAAATAACCGGGGTATACTCATATAAGGGTTAATAACCAGACCATATGGTAAAGGCCAGGGAAAATGACATCTGAATCCTATGCTGTAAAAATAACACCACAGTAGGAGTTCCTCCCGAGAGCTCAGGGTAGGTGAGGGGGGGGGGGCAGGGAACAAGGACCGGGCCCCCAATGCAGCAACCCTGGAAAATTGTGAGAACTGGAAAGCAGTGGCCAAGGTTAAAAGTAAAAAAAGGTAAGCCAGAAAAAATGTTTTACATGTTTGAAAAACATAAATAGGGCAATGAAAAGTGCTCAATGTAAAAACTAGATGTAGCTACACTGTGATGAGTGGTGAACAAGCCAAAGGATATATAGAACATGCCTATAAAAGTGTATCTCTTCAATATACATGCAGATATCCCAGCAAGTGCAATAAGGACTATCAATGTCAAAATACATGGTAGTGAAAAGGAGGTGAGGAGTGAGAGGTAGGTATCAAAGTGCAGGGAAGAAATCATACCTGTGTTGAATAAAAAGACCCAGGAAAAGCGGCAGCATAGGGGAGTGCTGCAAACCCCCAAAAGCTCAGACAGGGTCTGCAGAGGGGAGGCCCCCTCTTATACCTAGGGTTGCCACCTTATCCCTTTAAACCCGAACACATATGGATTGCACAGGTTATGTGGCTAATTTAATGCAGATGAGGCACCAAGTGAGTTCAATTACCACCTTAATCAGCCACAGAACCTGTGTAATTACTATGTGTTTGGGTTTAAAGGGATGAGGTGGCAACCCTACTTATGCTCCACACCCCCGAATGGAACCACCCACCACTCAGCATCATGTGTGTGGGTGAGGCTAAGGGAAAGAGCCTCAGCCCACAAAATCACCCTGCAGGTCATCGCCACTGGAGCGGCGTGGGAGCAATCCCGTGCAAGCGGGCAAAGCCATGGAGTGCGACGGGCACATTAGGATACGTCACGCTGATGTTATAGAACTATAACATCCCTAGCCTTGAGAACCACTTTAACATACTGGCATTAGACTAATAAAAAAAGCCACTTTTGCTGCAATGCTCACCTTCACTTAGGAGCTATCCCCCCACAGAAATGTATTTCTCCCAGTTGATGCCAGTTTTGCAGGATGAATGACAGTCAATGTGCCTTACTGAAAGCCTGGAGTTCTGCTTTAAAGTGTATCAGAATCAAAAACCTTTTTATTTTTAATAGGAAATGGTTAAGTCTTCTCATCAATGTTTTGTTTCGTTGCTGTTTACAGATGAACATTTTTCACCTCACTTCCACATTGGAGAATTTCTTTTTGTTTCCTGCAAAAATGTTGGGTTTGCCATAATTTTCTGTAATGCTGGCAATGGCCACTAATCCAAATATGGAGGATCTCCTCTGCAAGGGCACATACAGCATTAAAAACGTGGCTTGAGTTCTAACTGTTACCCTACACGTCCCAAAACTAAAATAAACGTTTTGGCCCTGGATATCCTTCAAAGGAGAAAGATGATATTTCAAGTTTAGCAAAACAAAGTTTTCAATAAATGAATTTAACTTCGAGTCCAGTAAACTAAAATCATTATTGTCAGTTTATCAGGTATAATTGCACATTGCAACTTTATTCCAAATGTCTTGATTCCATAGGCGGGGAACAAGTCTTGTCTTCTCCTGATGTATTCATACAAAACGATCTGCACATGAGTCTTACTTGCTGTCATTCACTGACAAGGCTTTTTGCATGATGACAGCTGACAAAGGAAAAAGAAGTTGCTATTATTTCCCTATGTCTGTGAATGTACCTTAACTGCCACCCACTGACTTGCTTTCTGTAATCTACTGTCAGTAGTTGGCCAGTCCTCACCTACAAAAATGCCATTATTCCTTTGTGTCTCCAGGTAGGTGGTCGGAGATGTGTTTTTCCTCCCTAGGCGTAGTGTACCTGTTAAAACACTGTGTCATTTGGCTCCAGCTTTAAGCCCCTGGGCAGGAAGATGAAAGATCTGCTTTGTTAATTGCACTAGCATTTTGACTTAGCAAATGGCAATCATTCGATGTATCCTATTGTGGCATTAAAATAGGGATTTGGTTCAAGCGCTGTTTTAATTCCTCACTGGCAGTTCTAGTCTTCGAGGCACCGTGTTTAAATCATCTGCTTTTGTTTGTTAGACATCTCAGTGTCTTGGCAGTTATATACAGACATCTTAACAAATATGTGTAATTGCAAGAAGCAACAGCCCCACCCTAACACACAGAAAGGTGCAGTATGCTCCTTCATTCTTAACTGAGGATTTCTTTTCTACAGTGTTCATTTATATAACACCTGTAGACTCTTGTTGTCACATCTGACTTGCGGCAGCTTACTTAGGTCTTACCGATAACACCAAGTGAGTATACAGTACTTCATTTGCAGCAGCATGTATGACAGCGAATCTGATAAGAAATGAGTTTCAGATAAGGCTTCCCCTTGATCATTACACAAAATAAATGATCCTTCAACACCAGCTGCATCAACATTTGAGATTATTCAATTTCCTTTTATCAACAAACAAAATAAAACATCCTGATAAGGTTCAAGGAAATGGTACAAGCTATAGGTGTTATTATTTGGTTCTACGTCAAAGCAAAGTGGAGGTTGCTCCCCGCTTTTGCAATGGCAACAATGTACATTTTTATATATAACATAATTAAACCAAACGATTATTACATGCCTATTGGTTTTTACATTTTAGATCTTTTGTAATATTAAATAAATCTACATCTAAATCTAATCTGTTTTAAATTTACGTAAACCTAAAAAAGCATTGTCACCCTCCTCAGTGTTTCTGAAGATACAATACTAATGCACATGCTAACATAAGCATACAGCAACAATAGATATCGTCATGCTGCATATCCCCTTTTCTGCCTTTGATTGACAGCAGCTAAACTGTCAATTAGCTTAAAGGTGGGGTGCAGCATGATGTGGTAGCAATAACTCACACAGTCAGGTGCAATGGAAAACCTGTATTAAAATTATGCAGCAACATTTCACAACAAACCCAGTAGAAAGGATGCCCAACCAGGTAGACTCACGGTTTCCAGTAATATGAAGAAAGCAGGTATCAGCTGAACTGACAGCATCTGTTAAGAGAGAAGAATGCGGCCTGGCCATCTGGTGCACAAGCAGGATGAAGCCCAGAGGAACTGCTATCCTACACTTTCCCTCCTTGTGAAGAACCCCTCCCTACCGCTAGTACCATCTCCAACAGATGAGGTGCCCCTTCCTACACTACCCACCCGCATAAAGCGTCCCAAACCCAGGAGCCAGGGCCTTAAATTGCCTCTGTCTGACCCAAGATGGCTGCCAGAGCCACATGGGGCAGCAGCATCCAACAGGACAGCCTCCCCAGTGACCAAAGAAGCAACGGAGGAACCATAATCCCATTGATTTTCTCAAGCTGCAAGGCCACTGCAGGTGGGGGCCATCTGCAGTGGAGAAAGTAGACTGCACCTGCCTACAAGCTTGCTACATCAGTGGAAGTGGTGCACTGCTGATGTTCAGATATTTAGCACTTGTTCACTAGTGCAAATTTTCAGATGATCCCATAGCCTTTGCTCAGTAGAGGAAAAAAGGGGAGAGCAGTCATATGACAGCTGAAGTTTGTTCTGGGACTGGGAAAAATTGTTGTGGTGACAACTGTCTAAAGAAATATTTCCTGCACTTTGGAGAGATTTCATCTCACTTCCTTTTGTGTCTACAGAAAAATAAGAAAGGGAACACAGATGGCAAAAAAATTCTGGCTTTAGATTCACTTTAATAATTAAGCATTGTTTTAAAAATGTGTATTTGTTTTGTATACAATTCACATAATGTAATTTCTTTAATATGGTTAGAATTAAAACAAAAAACATATATACATGTTTTAGTCAGGTAAATAAGTAATATTGTATTTAATGGTTTGTCTATTTTGCTTTCTGCTTTTGAGCCAGCAGGCAGAGCTTTAGTTTGCTTTTTGGTTGAGAGGCGCTTGTTATTTTACTGAGCTCAATGACTCATCAGCAGTGACTCTTCCTAATGGTTCATCAATTGCATGGCTCAGTCTGAAATTTCTTTTTTTCTTTTTCCAAAAACAGGTGTACGTTTATAAAGCAGTGTAAAAAATTCACTGCTGACTTCTCCGGCATTCACAGAGGAGATCATTCTCCCCTGTGTGCCTGTTTATTAAGCGGTGTAGATCACTTCACAGTTTGTGAAGTGAAGTGATCTACAAACGCTTTAAACTGTGGAGAACGCCCTGATCTCGTGAGACATTCCGAGATTACGGCACCAAAATTCACAGAAACTCAGAGATGTCCATTTATTAAGCAGTGATAAATTATCACTGCTCAGTAACGGACATTCTCCGAGGAGCCCGCCCAAACAGTAAATAAAATTATTAGCCCCCCTACACTATATATGTGTATATAAGCACATACACACCTTATATATACATATATATACACATACATCATATATACACGTATATATACACATACATCATATACATGCATGTGCATATATACACATATACAGGGCAGGGGGACATGGTTACTGTGTTGGGGGGTCTGAACGAGGCAGGAGGAAGTCTCTAATCTTCCTCCTTCCTCGGGATTCCCTCTTCACCCCCCCAATTCTCCACCTCTGAGCTGGTGAATCGGGGAGGGTGAATTCTGACCGAGATCCCCAGTGAACTGCTCAGATCACTGCTTTATGAACTGCCCGTTTCTATGCCAGTGAATGACAGTTCTCCACTTGCAGAGATAATCGGTGAAGAACAGCTTCTCTCCCGATTATCTCTGCTTTATAAACTGAAAATGAGATGTGATCAGCCGTGATCCTTGGGATCACGGCTGATCACAGTTTTATAAAAGGACACCACAGTCTGAAATTTCAATAAAATTGTGCCTCAAAGTAAGTTGGTATGCTATGCTATCTCATTAAATAACCCCTTAGTGCTCTGAAAATCCTATGTTATGCATTAAATATTTTGTTTATAAAAAAAGGATTGGATTTACAGTACATGCGTATACAGTATGTGTATTTTTAAAATCAATGGGTAAAACAAATTTTAGTTATAGATATATATAGTTCTGCTTACATATTGGCATTGGGTTTGACACCTGCAGAAGAAATATTTAGCCCTTTGAATAAGTATTACATATGCCTAACCAATCACATACAGTATATTGTCAAAAGTATTGGGACACCTGCCTTTACACGCACTGGAACTTTAACAACTTCAGCCCCAGAAGGATTTACCCCCTTAACGACCAGAGCACTTTTTGCGATTCAGCACTGAGTCACTTTAACTGACAATTGCGCGGTCGTGCGGCGTTGTACCCAAATGAAATTGACGTCCTTTTTTTCCCCACAAATAGAGCTTTCTTTTGGTGGTATTTGATCACCTCTGTGTCACTTCTGATCACCGCTAAAAACAAAAAAAAGCAACAATTTTGCAAAAAAAACAATATTTTTTACTTTTTGCAAAATACAAAAATATATATATATATATATATATATATATATATATATATATATATATATAAAAAATGTATTCTTCGGTTTTGGCCAATATATATTCTTCCTCATATGTCTGGTAAAAAAAAATCGCAATTGGCGTATAGTTTGCGCAAAAGTTGCAGCGTTTACAAACGATGAGGATTAATTTATGGGGTTTTTATTTATTTTTTTATATTTTTTTACTAGTAATGGCGGCCATCCGTGATTTTTATCGGGACTGCGATATTGCAGCGGACATGTCAGACATTTTTTACACTTTTTTGGGACCAATGACATTTATACAGCGATCAGAAATGTAAATAGCCACTGATTACTGTATAAATGTCATTGGTAGTGAAGGGGTTAACCTGCAGGGGGAGATCTAGTGGTTAACTGTGTTCCCTGGGTGTGTTCTAACTGTATGAGGGTTGGACCACCAGGGACATGACAGATCTAACTGATCCCAAGTACAGGGATCAGTAGATCTGTCATATCCCCCTCACAGCACGGGAAACCACCGTGTTTACATTGGCAGTTCCCCATTCTGGCTCTGTCACAGGCGATCGCAGGTCACCGGCGGACATCGAGTCCACTTGACCCACAGCCCCGCTCAGGGAGCTTGCGGCGGGCACTAGAGCGTGCCGCCGGTGGTGCGTGCGTGCCCCCTAGCTGTGCATGCCCAGATCGCCGTTTATAGACAGCGCAGCGCTGCCACTTTGCAGCAGTAAATCAGTGCAAGACGATCGGGAACCAGTTAATGGAATCCCAGTCTTAGTCCGTAGGGTTCAATATTGAGTTGGCCCACCCTTTGCAGCTATAACAGCTTCAACTCTTCTGGGAAGGCTGTCCACAAGGTTTAGGAGAGTGTCTATGGGAGTGTTCCAGAGCACATTTGTTAGGTCAGGCACTAATGTTAAAATGAGAGAGGCCTGGACTGCAGTCTCCACTCTAATTCATCCCAAATGTGTTCTATCAGGTTGAGGTCAGGCAGGCCAGTCAAGTTCCTCCACCCCAAAACTTGCTCATATGGACCTTGCTTTGTGCACTGGTCTAAATCATTTGGTGGAGGGGGGATTATGGTGTGGGTTTTTTTTTCAAGGGTTGGGCTTGGCCCCTTAGTTCCAGTGAGGGGAACTCTTGACCTCAGCATACCAAGACATTTTGGACAATTTCATGCTCCCAACTTTGTGGGAACAGTTTGGGGATGGCCCCTTCCTCTTCCAACATGACTACACACCAGTGCACAAAGCAAGGTCCATAAAGAAATGGATGAGCAAGTTTGGGGTGGAGGAATTTGACTGGCCTGCACCTCAACCCAATAGAACACCTTTGGGATAAATTAAAGCGGAGACTTTGCAGCTCCATAGATACACAGGGCGGGAGAGTGGGGGACTACGTTCTCCCCATAGCCAGCGGCTGGCTATGGTGTTCCCTCAAAAGAAGGGGTGGAGGAGCCAAGATTGTCGCCGAGGTCCCCAGAAGAGGAGGATCGGGGCCACTCTGTGCAATACCACTGCACAGAGCAGGTAAGTATAACATGTTTGTTATTTTACACTTTAAATAAGAGCTTTAGTAAAAAATAACAATATAAAATAATAGCCCATTTAAAGATAAAATAAGAAAAAAAATGCATCCTCAACCCAACCAAGAGGCAAGAGCTATCCCTGTTGTACTACCTTTCTGCCATTGAATGTCCTCAGTCTGACAATCAGCATCATTGACCCAGTCTGTGGCTACACAGTGAAATAGAATCGGGGGGTGTAACTAGCATTGCCCCGCATCCCCTGCTGGGTGCTCCAGATGTCCTGACCAGCCACATCGTCATTAGACAGCACAGATCATAAACAAAGGTAAAGAGCCAGTCAGAATGGCTCTGTGCCTTGTGTCCACTGTGATGGCCAATCACAGTGATCACAAATGTAAAAAAAATAGCTTGTGTGTACATTTGAAAGCACATCCAATCCCCCTTTGCCACTGATTCTCTTTCTGACACCCAAGAGTCCCCTGGGTCTTTCACAATCCTAGTGCACTCCTAGTATAAGTTTATTGCTATCTACTGTGTGTTCCAAAGATTCTGTTATTCAGCCACTTCAGCGTGTTCTTTTTATGTTTGCGTCTCATTACACAGCTCTGTCAAGGCATAGTAACAGTTTATTTTTACAGAGACATTTATATATGTGAAGAGCATCCTGTAGTGACGTTAAACCTTGGCTGACTTATTTTGCTGTCTATGTCATGTTGTTACCCCACAGCTTCTTGTGGTCCAGGCTTCCCATTACTGCAGGTGGCTGGAAATGAGTAAAAAAGTTCTCACATAAAGGAATGTCACGTGGACTCAGATGGATGTCAGTTTGGTAAACCCATTCTCACCACTGTGACAGTATTTTGAAATAAAGCTTGAATTACCAATACACCAGAGGCTTCTAATGCAATTATGAATGTTTACTTATACCATGTGTTTCCCAGCAAGCCTCTGCTGCATCAGGATAAACCAGAGGGAGCTAATGTTTTATGGATGGTAAGACTATGTTTGTTTTCAGTAGGGCTAAATCTCCCAAAGCACTCAGACACACTAATTAAAGTAAACTGCAGAGGCCCATAATAAAATACGTGTGTTTGGAGACTGTGGGATGAACTCTACTGACTTATTAAAAGTCAAAAGAAAAATATACATTATTTATGACTTCAAAGAGACACATTTGTGCTCTAGTTTGTTCAAAAGATTGACTAGGTAGTGGCTATTGCAGTGCCACAGAATAGTTTTATATGGAAATTTGATTACTGAGGACATTGAATCTGGAGGTTATAATTTGGAGACAGAACAAACATTTCCAATGCAAGAAGATAGTATTATCACAAAGGTTAATCCACACTAGAAAATGTTTTCACATTTCTCGTTTTTCTATAATATAAAGAGCCCTGAGGGCAACAGATATTTTAAGAGTTACTTTTAAAATACTGACTGTCCTGTATTTTTCTACATATTTAAGGGGAACCACAGCCAATTTTTTTTTTTTTGGAAGGTGGAACAGTTAGAGCATCTGTCAGATTTTTTATTGCAATCTTTGCCTCCACTGGGAAATGTTTACTTTCTTTTAAAACATAAAGGTTCTTTCCTTCAAAGACATACAAAAGAGAGGAGCAAGAGTACATGTGTTGACAAGTTCTCAACACATGGTATAGTCAAACCTCAGTAGAGGTAAACAGAGATCAAGAGAAAACATCCAATTGGGTGTTTATAGTACCTACTCCTCTAGGTCCCTTATGAAGTTCTATATAACATGTGACAGGTGTTCCTTCTCTTTTTTACCCTGCTTACATTTTTTGTAAATATTTTATTATATCTTTTCATGTGACAACACTGAAGAAATTACACTTTTCTACAATGTAAAGTAGTGAGTGTACAGCTTGTATAACAGTGTAAATTTGATGTCCCCTCAAAATAACTCAACACACAGCCATTAATGTCTAAACCACTGGCAACAAAAGTGAGTACACCCCTAAGTGAAAATGTTCAAACTGGGCCCAAAGTGTCAATATTTTGTGTGGCAATCCTTATTCTCCAGCACTGCCTTAATCCTCTTGGGCATGGTGTTCACCAGAGCTTCACAGGGTGCCACTGGAATCCTCTTCCACTCCTCCATGATGACATCACGGAGCTGATGGATGTTAGAGACCTTGCTCTCCTCCACCTTCCGTTTGAAGATGCCCCACAGATGCTCAATAGGGTTTAGGTCTGGAGACATGCTTGGCCAGTCCATCACCTTTACCCTCAGCTTCTTTAGCAAGGCGGTGGTCATCTTGGAGGTGTGTTTGGGGTCATTATCATGTTGGAATACTGCCCTGCGGCCCAGTCTCTGAAAGGAGGGGATCATGCTCTGCTTCATAGTTACATAGTAAGTCAGGTTGAAAAAAGACACAAGTCCATATAGTTCAACCAAAAAAAAAAATAGAAAAATTATATATAACCATACAATCCCATATACAATCCTTCATCCACAGTTGATCCAAAGGAAGGAAAAAAACCCCAGCAAACCATGATCCAATTTGCTATAGCGGGGGAAAAAATTCCTTCCTGATCCCCCGAGAGGCAATCGGATTCTCCTTTGATCAACTTTACCTAAAAATGTTGGTACCCAGTTATATTATTTACATTAAGGAAAGAGTCCAGGCCTTTTTTAAAGCAATCTACCGTGCTGGCCAAAACCACCTCTGGAAGGAGTCTATTCCACATTTTCACAGCTCTAACTGAAAAAACCTTTCTGTATTTGGAGATTAAATCTTTTTTCCTCTAAACGTTAAGAGTGCCCCCTTGTCCTTTGTGATGACCTTAAAGTTAATAACTCAACACCAATGTTCACTATATGGACCACTTATGTATTTGTACATGTTGATCATACCCCCCTTAATCTCCTCTTCTCAAGAGAGAATAAATTCAGTTCCTCTAATCTTTCCTCATAGCTGAGCTCCTCCATTCCTCTTATTAGTTTAGGTGCCCTTCTCTGCATTTTCTCCAGTTCCCCGATATCCTTTTTTGAGAACTGGTGCTCAAAACTGAACTGCATATTCCAGATGGGGTCTTACTAATTGTTTCTACAGGTGCAAAATGATGTCTCCATCTCTGGAGTCCATACCTCTCTTAATACAAGAAAGGATTTTGCTTGCTTTGGAAACCGCAGCTTGGCATTGCATGCCATTATTAACCACTTCAGCCCCGGAAGGATTTCCTTACGGTTCGACGCCAAAGGTTTCGTTCGTTTTAGGAAAGAACATAATTCTCTCCATACCTGAGGTCTCTACCTCTGTAGTAAAACGTGGACATCTTTGTTAATCATTCTGGGGTAGACCTTATACGTCAAGTCAAAACTCGTGGTCAAGAGTTTTTTCCTATAGCCCCTTGACCTCTTTTACGTCTCTTCCCGTGGATTTGATTATTCTCCTTACCTCCTCGAGTCGATACTCCTTTCTAATCTCCTTGACTTAAATAAGAGAGAACTCTTCTCCTCTAATTCCCCCCATACTAGTTGTACATGTTTATGTATTCACCAGGTATATCACTTGTAACCACAACTCAATAATTGAAATTCCAGTAGTGTTTCCTGTTCCCGACAGAGAATATG
>BLSH010316628.1:82024-93606 GCA_018402905.1 Glandirana rugosa
AGCTAAGCATATATACTTCAATATTTTTTTTAACCAAACTTTAGTGTTACAAAAAAAAGAATGGAAAAGTTCTAATACTTTAGGCTAAACTTCTGGGAAACAGCTAAATAAAAAATTGAAAGACATAAGTACAAAGTTATTTACCTGTAAAAAGATTTGCAATTACTGTATGATTGGCCAGTCTTGTGATCCAGACTGACAACATAGGCAGATTGATAGCCTCACTTTTCAATGTTACAAATAAGTAATACAGCTGGTTCACGAAGCTGCCCCAGATAGGGATTGGACAATGAAGGGAAAGCATAATACTGGTATGGTCATCACTCTGCTCTCTTCTCCTGTAAGCAAGTTCAAACCAATGGCTGACAGCACTATGGAAAACAGTTAAGGTAACTGTATTAAAAAGTGCTTTTTATCCGTCTGAAATTCAGTCTTACAGAAAATTACACAGAAATGTAATTTGTTGCTCATGTGATGTCTTTCTTATTACAATACTGGAATTAATTATGTGGTTACAGCAGTCAGACCCTCCCACTGTGGAAGAAAGAAGGTAATGGAGTAGCATGTCTTTATTTGCAGAAAAAGCCGGTAAAAATCCCCAATGATGTTTGCTACAATTTTGTATGTATTTTTAATTTCCAAAACTGACGTTTTTAAGGTCCATTCCAACTAAAGCACAAAAATGTGATAATATAACCAGCCAAGATATTTTAGAAAATGTGAAAGAATTAGAACCTCTATCAGACCCATTGCTGCCTGTGCACCTACTGTAAAGATTTCCTCTCACTTCCTGTATGGAAATTGGGACAATAAATGAGGGGACATCTGTATAGTAGGGATATACATAAATATAAAGCATTTAAGTCATTTGTTCATATCTTTCAGTGTGGTTATCCACCCACTGCGAAATCACAACTTCATAAGGGAACATTCCCTTTTATTTTAATTTCATGAGCAGGGATGAGCTCAGGTGTGTTCAGATCCTAGTGTGAACCCTCCTGAGCTATCCGACATACAGCACCTTTGTATACGTGCAATTGAGGGGAGGTTGCTTATGATTGGCGATACGCAATGACAGCTTCCTAGCAGGATAGTTCAGGTGGATCTCAGATAGGATCTGAACATGTCTGAGTTCATCCTTATTCATGAAACTGGTGAATGCAATCCCCGCTCTCCTCTAGCTACCGATCTTGTAATAGCCCTGCGTAGTTCCTGTGCATGTGAGTAGCAACGTAATGGGATGACCCAGGATTCTCAGACTCCCAGTGTGGCTTGCCCACTTATTTTGCCTCCTCTGGTTGATAGCTTAACATAAATGTAAGCACAAGGATAGTTTGCCTTAGCGAGATGTGATCTGTAGAAGTAGTAGAAGTATAGATGTCGTTTTATTCTGTGTTATTAAAAATATAGTATTCAATATCCTTCATGCACGTATGTACTTTCATTAGCATTTGAAAAGAACAGAGCTAGCTCCAGGGATTGAGCTGACATCTAGCCGGCAATAAAAATTTCCCCAGCAGGGTAAACATAACTTGTCACCTTTTTGAGGCTTCAAACAGAAGTCCTAGGCTTCTTGGCTGCAAGGACCCGCAGAGGGCCTTTGCAAGGCTCCATACAGTCTACAAACTTAAGAGATCTAAGAAATACATTTTTATCTCTCATAAAAGCTGATATATTAGTGGCAGAGAGATGAAAATAATTCCTTTTGATCGTACACAGGTTGGGCTATGAGTACATACCAATCTGTATTTATAGCATTTTAGCAAATCACGCAAAACCGTTAGATGGCGCTGGATTGCGTCAGGTAGGCAGTGACTGGTATTGTCGCGAATGGAGAAATGTGCTTGATGTTGGAAATCCTATCCATGACCCGGTGATCAGCGCCGTTCTGGCTCAATTTGATGCTATTCACTTCAGAACACAAAACATCCTGTGGGCTGGGACTGGATTATCCCCCCCCACCCGGGTTGATTGGCCAGGGGCTAATGTCCAGCCCACATCCATATTTCCATAAATTGGGGAGCCTGAGAAATGGACAGGGTGCTTCCACAAAGTCAGTTCTAAACTGGGGAGTCTCCATATGGTTTTCCAACATACTTCTGTCCAGGGATAAACTGCGGTAAAGTTTACTTCTGTTTTTATTCCTTTTTATTTTCATAGCAAATTGCCAATTGTATGTATTGTCTGTTTATCTTTTTGTATTTTTGTAACTCTTTTTTCTTTGTATATATTTCTTATGCACTGCCCACTTTCGGGATATTAAATGTTAAAATGAATAAGTGACTTCTGTGTACTAAGCTAAGACTCATATCTCTAGAGAGATTGTTGTATTTTAGTGCCTAAATACTCGGTTTAAGCTAAGGGCCATTCGGTATGCAATTGTTCTGCGTGTTGGCAGATTGTATGCAGATTGTGAGCCAACAGATCTGCCAGATGGAGGTCTGTGTGTGTGTGGTGGCCCAGCAGACCAGTCTACAGACAAATTGTTGGGTGGTGACAGGCTATCGTTTAGTGTGGGTCTGGTGTGTGGATGTGTGGACAGTGGGAAGAGTGATTAGCACTGGGGTTTTAGCTTGCAGGATAGCTAGAGAAACCCTAGAAGTGTTACTAATTGCTAGACTGCTCCCCAACCCTTAGAGTGCACCAGATTGTATGTAAGATTTGTATCTGCCTGTGTGTGGTCAGCCAGCTGGATTGGAGTGGAGTCTCCCTCTAGTGATGGCTAAAGGTAGTGTGGGCTGTGAAAGTACAGCGAAGTCTTAATGCTCAGTGTAAGTTCCCCCTCATTCCCTCATATACCCCCAGTCACTAACGCAAGTCGCGGTTAGCTAGTCGCTGCAGGCATGTGTAATCCATGACAGACAGACCAGGAGATTCCTGCCTGTCCCTCTGCATCATTTTCTCATACCTGAATACTAGGCCCACCAACAGTCCTGCTCATTGAGAACTACAATTCTAATGGCATGAAGGGAATTGTAGTTTTTTCAAGCAGTGCCATGTTTAATCCCTACTTTGATTACTCAGACATTACAGTTCTGCATGAATGAAATGGAAAACATCACCTATGAAAAGAAGGTACTTATCTGAAAAAGTAGGGAGTAAAAATATTACACACATTTTTAATGTCACGAGTAGCAGAAAGTGCTGGTCAAAATTCTTTACAATCCTAGAGTTCAACTTTAAAGTCCAACTCCAGCCATAACTTTTATAAAAAAAACATTGTATAGAAAGTGGGGAAGGATTAGAACCTGATTTGGGGATATTTATTTCACTTCCTGCCCCATGAACAGAGCACCACAAAGACAAGGGATGGAACTTCTCACTGATGAGAACAGTGACAGTAACAAATACATATTTTTTTCAATAGCCTGGGGAGAGGTTAGAGCATCTGTTATAATTGAAGTCTGAGTTCTCCTTTTCTAGTTACATCTGTACCATCTAATTTCTTTTCCTGGTTCAACAAGGATAAGAAATGGGGAGATCACCCAAGTGTCGACCCAGGCTTTTATCTCCACTATAGAAAAATAAAAAAATATTTTAGCTAAAACTGGGCTGTAACATAGGTACTGGTGTTGCCTTAGAAATGTTTTAGGCTAGTACAGATTTATTTGAAGGGTTCATTGTTAAAACTGGACCTACCAATTTATTTTGAATAAAAGGTGCCATATACCCAGTGTACTGAACAGTAGGTATATGTATTTGGTCATCCTACTGAAACCATAACAATAATAATGCTGTAAAAATGTGGATCAATGTGATATCTCACTGACTCATCCTCTCGTTCCAGTATTGATATTCTCATGTAGGCGTGCTGTGGTGCCCTGACAGTATCAGCCACAAATCCTGTTTGCAGAAAACTTCTTTCACAAATGATGTGGCTGTTGATCCTCTCATGTCTTTGTCACTCCCTGGAAAAATAAACATCTTTTGCAAACAACTGGAAACCACAAATGAAAGTATGCAAAGCAGCCACTTCATTTTGCAGCTAGACATTAGTATTTTCATGAAAAAATTTGAATTTGTCAGTAAAGTAGAAGAGCAAATGCAATTAATACTTGTTTTAGTGAATAGACTCAATAATAAAATATCACATTTGGCCAAAAAAGTAAGGGCTGATCAGGTCTTAGTAATTATTTAAAATAGCTACAGTATGTCACCAATTTAAGTGGTTAAAAAGGCAGAAGGTTTTTTATCTTAATGCATTATATGCATTAAGATGGAAAACCTTCTGTGTGCAGAAGCCCCCTTCAGCCCCCCTAATACTTACTGAAGAGGGAACTGATTAGAGGATGATCCGGGCTGCTCTGTGCAAAACCAACTGCACAGAGCAGGTAAGTATAACATGTTTGTTGGAACAATAATAAACTGCGCTAAGCTCCAAACAAGCTGCAGCCAAATACTCAAGAGTATATAGAACACAATACAATCAGGGCTGCGCTAAGATGGAAAAAAGGAGCCCAGTGAAGAAGCAATACAAGTTATAAACAATAAGTCCACTTGTGCAGTAATAATATCAGTCTCGGATATATAGGTGCAGAAATTCCACATATCGAGTCCCTATCGAGTCCGCCCGACCTGCAGCCCTGCGAGTGACGACTATAAGCAGCGATTCGCGGGACAGAGCCGCACTGTCGCCACTTATAGTCGTTATGCGGTCGGGAAGTGGTTGAGGTATTAAACAGGCACGGCCTGCAAAACTGAACATTTTTATGTATCTGTCTCACTTCCTATCCCTTATATCTTCACACTTTTGCCAAGCAAATCCACTAGCAGAATCTTTATCTTCCAACATGTCCGGGTGTGTCAGATGCCTGCATCCCCACAGCGTTTTCACGTATTGTAATGCAAAAGATGCAATGATTCCATGGAAAATGCAGTCAGAAATGCATTAAAAAACTATTTAAAAATGCATGGAAGACAAATGCATGCACTCCAAAATACAAAAAAGTGTGCACCATAAAATAATAAAATCCAATATACTGTATAGACAATTTAAAATCAGATTGTAACATGTGTGGTGGGCTTAAGCCCTATTCCTACCATTAAACAATATAAATATGCCATATGAATTTATCTCTATCCTTCTAAAACTGGCCATACATTATACAATTTTCTTATTCAATTTTGTTTAGATTTACTTTCAACTATGTAGTACAAGGGCCTGCCTGATTGTATACAAATTGAAAGTGTTTAGATTTGGCCTCATTTAATATGGTTTTGGTAAATCTAAAGGAAAATTGTACAAGATAATAGTATAATGTATGGCCAGCCTAAAGCCTAGTACACACTGTCACTTTTTCTTCACTCAACCCAGCAGGCTGAATGAAAAAAAACCGAAGAGCTCTGGAGGAGATCTTGTACTAACAATCCGCTGAGCCCCCCACCAGAAGACATCAGATGCCAATCAGCTGACCTTTTTTGGTCATGCCCCTTTGACAGAAGCCGGACTTTCAGCTGGCTTCTGTCAGACCAGATGCCGTACACACGTGCCAAATATTGTCCAGTTTCTATTGAACCAGCCGATACCGCCCGATACTCCACGCATGTGTATGGAGCTTAACTCTGTCTTCTTGTGTATGTCAGTTAGGTAATATCCAAATGAAAATGCACTGTCTTCTAATCCACAGATCATTGTAGGCAGGAACAGAATTCAAGGAGCAAAAGCAGAACTTCACACAATAGCACAAAGGTATCTCCCTATCTCAGCTTCAACAACCCCTGCACCCGTACATGAATTATGTTGCAGTTCTTAAAGCAAAATGTCACTTTGCTCGTTTCCCATTCAGGAAAAAATGGCAATGCTCCATCACAACCCTTATGTGGGGGTATGTGACCTCTTCCATGAGGCAGTGAAGAAAGTTGTCACATAAGCAGGACAGAAACATCATCCACCAAGTTATGCTTTAACACCATCCAACATCACAGGTTAACCATGGCGGATTCCTTCATCGGTGGATGGTGCATGGTGGATTCCTTCAACAGTGAATGGTGCATGGTGGATTCCTTCAGTGGTGGATGGTGCATGGCGGATTCCTTCAATGGTGAATGGTGCATGGCGGATTCCTTGATCGGTGGAAGGTGCATGGCGGATTCCTTCAACGGTGAATGGTGCATGGTGGATTTCTTCAGCGGTGGATGGTGCATGGCGGATTCCTTCAATGGTGAATGGTGCATGGTGGATTCCTTCAGTGGTGGATGGTGCATGGCGGATTCCTTCAATGGTGAATGGTGCATGGTGGATTCCTTCAGTGGTGGATGGTGCATGGCGGATTCCTTCAATGGTGAATGGTGCATGGTGGATTCCTTCAGTGGTGGATGGTGCATGGCGGATTCCTTCAATGGTGAATGGTGCATGGCGGATTCCTTCAGCGGTGGGTGGTGCATGGTGGATTCCTTCAGCGGGGAGACATGATAAGCATACCTTGCTAGATGAGGTACAGAATCGACACTGGCAAATTGCCCTGAATAAGAGTCTCTTTAAATTAGTTGTATTTCCCATAAACAGAACTTTATGCAAACTTTAACATGGGGTATGAAATAAACAGGTCATGTTCATGAACTCTGTGATGGTTATACAGTTTCTTTTATATTTCATAATACACCAAAAATAAATGTTGGATGTTGCACGTAGCAAGAATCAGTCACCCTGCAGTTTTAAACTGAGAGGGATTATAAAGCATTTTATAATCAGATCAATAATGGATTTATTTTTGCTCAATTAATCCGGTTTGTTATGATAAGCTAAAAAGATTTTTGCAAGAGAGACATATTCAGAAGTAAAGTTTATAAAGGCTAGTACACACAAGTGAAGCCATAACAACATCTGACAGCAAATACTAGGTGGAATAATTAACAAATAGTTAGCAAAGCAGAACAGTCATATCAGCGGTTGACTGTTCGGGAAAGGCACGGTATTTGAGAATCCCCTGGCATTCTTGTATGTATACAGTCACCACCAGAGAGAGAAATAGCAACAATGTTAACTATTGTGATTCAATTCTTCCTACTCTTGTGAGCTTTGCTTCTCACGGGGGGTTTTCAATGATCTCTTAACCTGTCTGGTAAATGATGGATCTTAATGCAACTTCCTCACCTATGGGTAAAATTGCTAATCTCTGCAATTATATTGTTTTCTGAATGTTCCACGTATTATTGGTTTCTTAGAGTAATTAATCTCCCACAACTTGATTGGAGGCATGGAGACAAATCCTCTAGAGATGATGCAAACTATATGAGTGTCTGAACCATTTTGTGACCAGCCATGGAGAATTTTACATTTTACCACATAGACATGCAACATGCTTTCAATGTTCTAACTAGTGTTGATTGCTGAAAAATGAAAGATGGGAAGCAACACAAATTTGGACTGGCGTGCCTTGGGACTTGTGCTCAAGGGCTGTGTTTGTACCAGAACTGTTTTTCAACATACTAATAAAATAATAGAAATGCAAAATTAGCTCAGAGAAACCTAAAGCAGATCAAAAGCATGTTGCACTGAACAAGCCTTTATTGAATACATTTAAAACTTCACTGTAATGTGAGCTATATTTTTTCACATGGCTGCTAACTTAACCAGTTCAGTACCGGATACTTTCACCCCCTTCCCATCCAGGCCAATTTTCAGCTTTCAGCACTGTCACATTTTAAATGACAATTGTGCAGTCATGCAACACTGTACCCATATGAAATTTTCATCATTTGTTTTCAGACAGATAGAGCTTTTTTTGGTGGTATTTAATCACCACTGGATTTTTTTATATTTTGCTAAACAAACGAAAAAACTGAACATTTTGAAAAATAAGACCCTTTTCTTCATTTCTGTTACACAATTTTGCAAATAAGTAATTTTTCTTCCTTACTGATGTGTGCTGATGAGGCTGCACTGATGGGCACTGATAGGCTGGGCTCATGGGCACTGATAGGCTGCACTGATGGGCACTGATGAGACTGCACTGATGGGCACTGATGAGACTGCACTGATGGGCATTGATGAGGCAGCACTGATGGGGACTGATAAGCTGCACTGATGAGTCTGCACTGATGGGCACTGATGAGGCTGCACTGATAAGGAGGCACCGATGGGCACTGATAGGTGGCAATGATATGCTGCACTGATGGGCACTGATGAAGCTGCACTGATAATCAGGGCACGGATGATCCGTGCCCTGATTATCAGTGTAAATGTCCCCTGTAACTGGAAAGCCAGTTATCAGCTTTCCTTTCCTCAGACACTGACAGCACTGAAGAAAGGAAATGCTGATAGCTGGCATTTGTTTACATGTGATCGGCTGTGATTGGACACAGCTGATCGCATGGTAAAGAGCCTACGTCATCGGCTCTTTACCCTGATCAGGGGCGAGCACGAGCAGCGCGGTGTGAAGGACATCATATGATGTCCAGTCAGGATGGTAAAGCACCTGCCAAGCAGTCAATCTTCTATTTGGTTTCTGGAACGTTAGATATAGAATTTAAAGTGCTTTGTTGTATCTCTTTAAACACTTCAATACCAGGCACTTAGAACACTTCCTGCCCACACCAATTTTCAGCTTTCAGTGCTGTTGCGCTTTGAATGACAATTGTGCGGTCGTGCGACGTTGTACCCAAACAGAATTTTTATCATTTTGTTCCCACAAATAGAGCTTTCTTTTAGTGGTATTTTATCACCCCTGCTGTTTTAATGTTTTGCGCTACAAATAAAAAAAGACCGAAATTTTTTGAAAAAAAAAGTTTTTGTTTGTTTCTGTCACAAAACTTTGTATAAGTACATTTTCTCCTTCACTGATGGGCACTGAT
This sequence comes from Glandirana rugosa, assembly GCA_018402905.1. NCBI lineage: Eukaryota > Metazoa > Chordata > Amphibia > Anura > Ranidae > Glandirana > Glandirana rugosa. The sequence continues at coordinate 90,818 of BLSH010316628.1, forward strand.
GTGGCTACACTGATGGGCACTGATGAAGACAGACTGATGGACACTGATGAGGAAGTACAGATTGGCACTGATGAGGTGGCACTGATAAGTTTGCACTGATGATGGGGCCATATATGCAGCACTGATGGACACTGATGGGCGGCACTGATAAGCAACACTGATGGGCACTGATATGTGGCACTGATATGCGGTACTGATGGACACTCATAGGCAGCACTGATAGGTGGCACTGGGCACTGATAGGTGGCACTGATGGGCACTGATAGGTAGCACTTTTAAGTGGCACAGGTGGGCACAGATAGGTGGCACAGGTGGGCACTGAAAGGTGGCACAGGTGGGCACAGGTGGTCACTGATAGGTGGCACTGGTGGGCAATGGTGCATATAGCACTGTTAGGGATGGCTCTGGCAGGCATCATACATGGGCACAGTGCCATCCTTACAGTGCACTGTATTGCCCTTACCTGGTGGTCTAGTGGGGGGTCCCTGGTGGTCCTGAGCGGCCTCCATGTTGTCTCCCTGGTGGTCATGGGCGGCATCCTTATGCTGTCCCAGGACACAAAGGAAGGCGCCTCTAAGTGCAATATGCTAAAACTGTTTAATTGCTAAAACTGTTTAATAAAAACACTCACAAAGGTAGAGCAATACTATGCATGTCGGCTGATCCTATGTCATGTGGATCGCTGTCACTCTGGGGAGATCCGGGATGTAATGAGCTGGGGCCAATTGGCCCCAGCTCATTACATCCCGGATCTCCCCAGAGTGACAGCGATCCACATGACATAGGATCAGCCGACATGCATAGTATTGCTCTACCTTTGTGAGTGTTTTTATTCTGCTTTCCAATTAAACAGTTTTAGCATATTGCACTTAGAGGCGCCTTCCTTTGTGTTTTGTCTTTGCAGTTATTGGACTACGTGATCTGGGTCCTTACTTTTAGGCTGCCCTCAGTGCACTCCTTTGGACTGGTTAATATATACCTATCTTTTGCTCGTTTTTTATATGCTTGTTTTTATATGGTACATAGACAAAAAATCTTTCCTTGTTTTTAGCATTACTTTGTTTTTACCCATTCACTCCTTTTTGTTTTCATATACCATATGCCCGTATCTTCCTTATTGCACGCATCTACCCCTTTGCGCACCATCACTTGCCATATTATACTGTCCCAGGGTGCTTCCTGGTGGTACTGGTCGGCTCCGTGGTGGTCCAGTGGGTGATCCTGGGGGGGCTGCACTGATAAACGTTCAGCGCAGCCCCCCCATCAGGAGAGCAGCCAGCCGGTTCTCCACTGCTCAGGTCTGCAGACCTGAGCAGAGGAAAAGCTGATAAACGGCTCTTCCTATTTACACTGATCAGCCGTGATTGGTCGGTAATGCGGTGGGTCAGACTGACCCACGGCACCACCGATCGCCACAATGCGCACCCCCGTGGGCGCGTGATCGCGGATTATCCTGATCACGTCATATGACGTCCGATCAGGATAATGAACCACCCACCCGGCCGTCATTTGTCAATAGGCCGGGCGGGAAGTGGTTAATAAGTTCATAAAATACCTGGTTATTCTGCCAGAAATATTGTCAATAACTTACTTTCTTATTGAGGTTGATTTACTAAAGGCATTTAGGTAGTTCGCTTCGCAAGGAAATTTTTCCGTAGCTTATCTCTGAGTAATACAGAACCTCCTAGAGAGTAAGAGGAGAGGGGAAGGATTTGCAGTCCAAAACAAGGGACTGTCTTCGGGTGAAAATGCTGCGTCTCTATAGATACAGTACTGTGAGTGAGCATTGTCACCCTAGGACAAGAAGTGTATTACTGGCAGGATCACAAGGTAAAAACGAAAGACAAAACAATTGAAAACAATGCAGGCACTACACCCAAGTACTGTTAAGAGGCAATATATTAAATGTTTGCTTGTGGGTTTAGTTACACTTTAACCTCCCTGGCGGCATGATTATTTCAGATTTTTGGTGCTGAAAGCGGTACCATTATTTTGCATGGAAATTTGGCGTTTTATATTGTAGGCCTGTAATTCTTAGGAATAGCTCACTTAAATCTGTCCAAACAAGAGTTTAGTAGACATCCTAGGTATGATAAAGTTTGAAACATGAAATCATAAATTATAATATAATAAATAACTAAAAATAATTATCAAAAATAATAACGTAATAGTAATGAAATGTATTCAATAATGTAATCAAACCAAAAACACTGAAATTTGCTCAGTTGCAGAATGTCGCTGTCGTCACTTTCGGTGTCTGATGATAAATTTCCCCAAAAATCAGTATCACTCAATTCTGCAAATGATTCTTATTTACTATTATAAAGAAGAATATCTCTCACAAAGAAATAAATTTCTCTATACCCAGCGCTACTGTTTTTTCTTTTTAGAGATGTGCTGTGGTCTAAAAGGTTAGTGGGCTGTTCGCCGTCGGGTGATTGGAAAATCTGGTGTCGTGTAGAGATTTTTCTTTTTTGTCATCGCGACCCATATCTCTTTAAATAAAGAAACACTCTCTATAAGAAGAAATATTATCATTTATTCTTAGTAAACGTCTTAACTCACTATGACTAAAAACCCCTTTAAATAGTAGTCTGTGGCTTTCACTGCTGTCGCTGTAAGACGTTGACTCGTTTAAAGTCACAAAAACCAAACTAATGTAATAACTTATGTAAAGTAATGATAATGCAATAATAAAAACTATTAATAAAAATCAATAAATAATATAATATTAAATACTAAAGTACAAAGTTTGAAATAGTATGGATCCTACAGATGATTTGAGAACA
>BLSH010316628.1:99385-109485 GCA_018402905.1 Glandirana rugosa
CTAGGCTCCTACTCCACATCCACCCCCCTTCCCATTTTTTTACTTGATTTTAATTTATTTTCCCTATCCCCATTTATTTGTAGGGCACTTGCCCTAGTTTGAAGATGATTAATTTGGAACAGTTATATGGTTTCTACCGTTAATTAATACTTTTCAGACACAGTTTGAAGATGATCCACATTCACCTCCATTTTTGCTTTTTTTTGTTTTTATTTTTTTAAAAATATTTAAAGTTATTTCCCTGTCCCCATTTTTTTGTAGGGCACTTGCCCTACCCTTACCCCCATTTTACTTCCCTTTGCAGCCCTCTGGGGCTTTCCAGGACTTTGCTACAGCCATTTTTGTGCCTAAAAGTTCGGGTCCCCATTGATTTCAATGGGGTTCGTTGTCCGTGCGATCGTTCGGGTTCCGTCCGGACCCGGACCCGGACTTTGTCCCGAAGTTCGGACGGACCAGCAGAACCCGAACTTCCAGAGGTTCGCTCAACTCTAGTAATGATTTCACACAGTAATGTAATCTTACAGATTACAGTGTACTGTATGTTTGCTGTGTGTTTCACTTTTTGAATTTGCCGCCGGTCTACGCCCCTGTGCGACGCAACGCTCGCAGGGAACGGAGCCCGGCACACAGAGGCATCGGGCAGAGGACACAGCCCGCAGACACGGCGGGGGACATCGCTGGATCCAGGGGACAAGGTGAGTAGCGCTGCCTGGATCCAGCGATGCAATCCCGAGTGTGGCTCGGGGTTACCTCTAATAGTACTGAAATTTCACCCCGAGCCACACTCGGGAATACCGCCAAGCAGGTTAAAGTGAACCTTTCATTTGCTGTATTTGCCTAAAGAGACATATCAAAAAATGAACACAAGTACCTTTAACTACTGTAACAGGCAAATTTATAGCATTTCTCAGCCAGTTCTCGACTTATGAAAATCCATGTCCTTGAGCCAATAGCTCCCGCTGCTGCCTCTGTCCAGAGAGGAGAGAGAGATATGCTGCTCTCGTGCATAGCGCTGGATGGACACCTGTTGTAGTAGTTTTTAGATAAAGATCATACTTTTAACCTGTAAAACACTGAATCATCTGTCCATCCACATACCGAAGCTGCGGAGGTTCTCCAAGAGTCAGAGTTGTTGTTGGAGAAGGAAAGGCATCCATTTAGTGTTGGAACACATATTGACCTTTGTCATGGGGTCAATACAGAGAGGTGAGAGTTTGTCCATAAGAGATTCACCGTGGTGGAGGTGTTTTCTCCTTGCACATTCCTTGCAGCACTTACCTGGGAGTGATATATATCACATGTTGTATGGGGCTACTACATTCACAATAAGGCTAAGTTCACACTGCCACGACTTGTCAAGAGACTTGAAAGTTCAAAGTCGCACGACAAGTCACGCCCTATTAACTGCAATGGAACCGTTCTAATCGGTGTGACTCAAGTCGCAATGACTTCGAAAAAGATTCCTGCACTACTTTGGGGCGGCTTCATCACGGCATGCATTGAGTTCTGTGAAGTCGCTTGGCAAAGTTGCGTGACTTTGCAGTCGTGGCAGTGTGAACTCAGTCTTATATGGACTTTTACTCTTTTATTGTTTATGATTGGTTGATTGTTTTTTCAGAGGTTTCTTTTTTGATTATCTGATGATTGCTGAAAACACATACAACACCAGAATACAGACATTGCTTATTACTCATAGATAAACTGTTGGTGATAGCGCAGCATTTAGTCTTTTCTAAAGATCATACTTTAATAAAGGTTTGTGAAAGCTTTAAATGGTGCATCTTCTTCAAAGTATTGAAAATGAAAATGTTTTTTTTTTAAATACTGTTAACTTGAAAAAAAGCTGCTGAAAAACCTACACTATTAAAAAAACACAATTGTCTTATTGCAAAAATAAATCCAAACTTCTAAAATGTATTACTTGGTTTATATACCATATAGATCTACTGGAAATCACCTAGAATTGTTTTCTGTTTAAGCTTGCAGTTAGCCAAACCACAACCTCAAACCCGTTTGTAAGTGTAGAACTGAAACAGAAGTTACATTACTGACAGGGCTGAGGGGATTCACTAATTAAGTCTACTAAAGGCGAAGTACAGCCAAAGCTTTGTGGAACACAGGAGTGCAGTTCGTTTTGCACTCCTGTGACCTGTTTTCAGCTGACAGTGGGCTGAAGTCCACTGTCTGCTGACGTCAAAGAGCAAGTCCAGGCTCGGCAAGACTGGGATTCGAACACATGCCTGGACCGACACCTGGCTCAGCCTCTCAGCGAGCCGTCCACTTCAACGCTCCAGTGAGCAAGGAGGGGGCAGAGCAGAGAGTCGATGGCTGACAGTCAAACAGTTCTCAGTGTTAGAGCCGGCATGGGACAGACATATGGACCGATATGATTTAAAAAAAAAAACGATTCCCATACATCTCTTTTACACATTGCCTCCCCAAAATTTTCACAATAAAACAAAGACTGTGTGACACAGCATTTAATTGGCCACAAGCATTTCACCCTTTCTTAGCCTGGGAGTTCCTCACCCTAGTCACGTAGTCCCTTGGTCAAGTGTTGCTCTCTTTGAGACTCACTTTAAAGTGATAGTAAACCCTCTGATCATTTTCAGCCAAGGAAGCTGCCATCTTGGCCTCTGTTTAATCTACAACTGCCATGCTGCTGCACATGTGATCAGCTATGACACCAGCCATTGGATGGTTTGACAGTTTGGTTTAGAGCACAACCAATGGGAGTGTTACATTTCCGGCACATGCCGGAAATGTGACTGAAATTTAACCTGTTAAATGCATGGGTTTACTACCGCTTTAAGTGCTATTTTTGGATGTCTCCTTGCTGAAATGAGTAGATGACAGTGTCAGATTTACACAGTTCTATATGTAGTTGACCTTAACAAGTTAATCACATATGTCGTTTTTCACAATCTCTTTAGCCTTTTTTAAACTGGAGACCTTAAATGGGGATTTTTAACAACTGCAAGATTAAATCCTGTATATTTGTATAAACAGTAAATATATTTGCTTAAGAACTTGGTTCTCACTTTTCGAAGTGATGTTTTGATAAATGAAATGACATGTTTTTACAAGAAGCTTCACTGCTTGTATCTGGATTTACTGAACCATATTATTTTTTCCTCACACTGCAAGTTAGATATGGAAACTGCTATCCAGAAATTGGAGTTTGCAAGAATGATGGTTACTTACCTGTGATATGACTGATCCTTTCTAGAAAATTTAATTGGGAACCTATAAAAGGAAGAAAGAGAGATGTTAGGCATTAGAAGCGTCAGAGACAGCAAAGAAGAAGCACCTCTCTTCCCACCCATCTGTCGCGGTCCCATATTGTGTGGTTTTTAGTCCCTTCTATGGAAGAGGACAGTTGTTTGTTATTTATGTATTATTAGTTTGAGCTTTAATGGCTGCACTAAGTATGGTTTTAAAAAATAGTTTTGTTATTGAATGTATTCGTTAATAGCATTTAATGTTGCTATGTTATGCAATACTTATTAAATAATTTTAATACCAACAATAAACATGCCGTGGCCAATTCATATCATTAAATATTGTCTGTTTGCCTATGTATTTATTTATTTAGATATTTATTTCAGGTCCCATGATTATTCTTAGGTAGCTCTCACATAAATGGTGGCTAAAGGCTGGCTCTTTGCTCAGGAAAGGACTGGGTGTGCAAAGAAAAGACAGCAAAAACATAATATTTAAAGTCCAGATTTCATTTAATTCAGAATTTAGTACTCTAAAACAAAATTGCAAAGGTTAAAAGGCCCCCCCCCCGTCATTAGGGCCTGGTACTGTTTAATGACGTACTGTTTGTACTGGACTGATAAAACTCATGTCACCCTAAGGGTTGATTCATATGATCATTCCAGATGCCGGTTAAGCAATGAAATGCAATGAAATGGTTCATGGTTATTCAAAACGAAAAAAATTTTGGCTATACATATACTATATAAACACATGAAATGGGTATGGCTAGCTGGCTGGATGGCTAGACCTTACTTTGTGAAAAGGTTCAGTGCGCTATACGCAGAGTTCTATTGTACTTAGATCTTTGCATGAATGTGCAAAAGTTAAAGCACTAGCCATTATATGAAATTCCATATTCTGGTGTTTGGAATCAAGGTTCAAATGATCAATACCTGTACATATGCTGCAATGTTTCCCCTATTACAGAAAAGCATGCAGGATTTTTTTTTTTAAATACCATTGCAAATGTCAATGGTTAGTAAGACAACCACATTTTTTAAAATGTAATGCTGACATGCACATACTCACCTTGTAAAAAAATAGAGTATAAAATCAGCATTATTTGATGAGCATCACTGTGTATGGACATTCATACACATGAGCCTGTGATTTAAGCATGTCATATCAATAGATTTCTGCTTTGATCCATTTGCTTTAGTAAATAGGACCTAGCATTTTATTATTCTAAATGCCTAAACATTCCTAGATTGTAAGCTCTAACGAGCAGGGCTCTCTGATTTCTCCTGTATTGTATTGTAATTGTACTGTCTGCCCTAATATTGTAAAGCGTTGTGCAAACTGTCGACGCTATATAAATCCTGTATAATAATAATAATTTAACATAAATAGAATAAACAAATGTAAAATGTGATTTTGCGTACTAAATATAACTTCCATGCACATGATGGTTATTTAGCCATCAAAAGTATAATTATATATGATGTATACAGTTCACATGTGTCACTTTGCTATTTCAGAAAGTGCTTTCTGACAGTGAAGGATAGCGTATGTTAAATCAATCGTTGAGAAACACTCTTAACCACTTACCAACCGGAAGGTTTTCCAGCTTTAGGACCAGAGCACTTTTTGCGATTTGGCACTGCGTCGTTTTAACTGACAATTGTGCGGTCGTGCGACGTTGCACCCAAACAAAATTTGCGTCCTTTTTTTCCCACAAATAGAGCTTTCTTTTGGTGGTATTTGATCGCCTCTGCGTCATTTCTGATCGCTGCTATAAACAAAAGAAGAGCGACCATTTTGCAAAAAAAAACAAATTTCTTACTTTTTGCTAAAATTCAAATCCAAAAAAAAAATATATATAAAAACATTTTTTCTCACCAGTTTTGGCCGATTTATATAATTCCTCATATTTGTGATAAAAAAAAAATCACAATTGGCGTTTATTGAATGGTTTGCGCAAAAGTGGCCGCGTTTACGGATGATGAGAATTCATTTCTGGGGTTTTTATTTTTTTTTTATTTTTTACTAGTAATGGCGGCGATCTTTAGCGGTACTGCGATATTGCAGCGGACAAGTCGGACATTTTTGACACTTTTTTGGGACCAATAACATTTATTCAGCAATCAGAAATGTAAATGTCCACTGATTACTGTATAAATGTCATTGGCAGTGAAGGGGTTAACCTGGGGGGGAGAGCTAGGGGTTAACTGTGGTCCCCAGGCGTGTTCTTACTGTGGGGGGGTTGGGCTACCATGGGCATGAGAGATCTAACTGATCCCAGTGACAGGGATCAGTAGATCACCCATGCCTGCACTGTCAGAATGGGGAACCACTGCGTTTACATTGGCGGTTCCCCGTTCTTTGCCTGTGGCCGATCATCGCGGCTCGCCGGCGGATATCGGGTCTGCCCCAGCCATGGGCACACTCCTCAGGAGTGCGGCTGGCACGCACGAGCGCCCCCTAGCGGCCGTTCGCAGATCGCCGTCTTTTTACGGCGATTCGCGCACAGCAGCCACAATGCCGCCGTGAAAGCACGGCAGGCGGTCGGGAAGTGGTTAAACAACTTTACATGCTCCACCAGGACAAAGAGCATAGCCCTTTAGGTATGTTGGAACATTTCTGTGTGTATTCCTATATATCAGTTCTGAGTACTGCTTGGACTTTGAAGAAGGGGAGATACCCCGAAAGCTTGTCCTGAAAAAATGTTATGTTTAGTGCAAATAAAAAAAGTATCACGGACAGTATTCAATTTTCTCTGTAGCAAACAAATAAATCCATGCAACCTTACTAAATATAATACAGTATAAGGCATTTCATTTGCATGGAATTTTTCAGATATTTGCAAAATAACTGTGACAGTAGCAGCGGCTAATTCCAAAATACATATTTTCCTTCAGATGCAGAGGACATCTGCTGATAAGTCCATTTTTCGTCCCCTTGAGTTTCTGAGCACAATAAATTAAAATGAAGTGTAAAAGCTTCAGTAACTCAATCGCTCCCTTGGCGTAAGGATTGCTAGCTAAAAGTACCATTCTGTGCCAAACTGTGAGTGGTGGTTTTGTGCTGAGGGTTTCAATGTTTTTACAAAGCTCATTTCATTAGAGCCTTTCTGTAAGACTTAGATGGGAAAATCTATCCCAACACTGCTTAATTCGTCATTGAGTATTCTTTCCAACAATTCTTACTAAGGTGGAAATTGGAAAACACAGATGTGTAATATTTATCTCTGTTTTTTAATTACCTCGATTTTATGTATGTATTGACACTTTCTTTAGAAAACAAAATATTTTACTACAAAGTTCAAGAACCTTGCATCCAGTACTGTTAGAACCTTATGCTTGACTATTTTGCTAAATATCTGCTGTGAATTGGTGTAAAGCAGAGCTTCGACAACCCAAGAAAGCTCTACTGATATTTCAGATATGGCTTGACTCTATTGGATTAATAATTAAAGGTAACCATTCAATACAGAAATATAGCAGGTGACTTTAACCACTTCAACACAGGGCACTTTCACCCCCTCCCTGCCTAGGCCAAATTTCAGCTTTCAGCACTGTCGCATTTTAAATGACAATTGCACGTTCATGCAACAATATAACCCATATGAAATTTTTATCATTTTTTTGAGACAGAAAGAGCTTTCTTTTGGTGGTATTTAATTACCACTGGGTTTTTTGTTTTTTGTTAACCACTTCAGCCCCAGAAGGATTTACCCCCTTCCTGACCAGAGCACTTTTTGCGATATGGCACTGCATCGCTTTAACTGACAATTGTGTGGTCGTGCGACGTTGTACCTAAACAAAATGGACGTCCTTTTTTCCCCACAAATAGAGCTTTCTTTTCTTTGGTGGAATTTGATCACCTCTGTGGTTTTTATTTTTTGTGCAATAAACTAAAAAAAAACAACAATTTTGAAAAAAAAACAATATTTTTTACTTTTTGCTATAATAAATATAAAAAAAAACGTAAACAAACAATTCTTACTCAGTTTAGGCCAATATGTATTCTTCTACATATTTTTGGTAAAAAAAAAAAATCACAATAAGTGTATATTGATTGGTTTGCACAAAAGTTATCACGTCTACAAACTATGGGAATAAATTTATGGCATTTTTATTTATTTATTTATTTTACTAGTAGTGGCGACGATCTGCAATTTTTAGCAGAACTGCGATATTGCGGCGGAGATCGGACACTTTTGACACTTTTTTGGGACCACTGACATTCACACAGCGATCAGAGCTTTAAATAGTCACTGATTACTGTATAAATGTCACTGGCAGGGAAGGGGTTAACATCAGGGGGTGATCAAGGAGTTAAATGTGTTCCCACTGTGGTGTTTCTAACTGTATGGGGGCTGGGCTGACTGGAGGAGGAGAGAGATTGTTGTTCCCTATCACTGGAAACAGACGATTACTCTCAACTCCCCTGTCAGAACAGGGATCTGCTTTGTTTACACACGCAGATCCCTGCTCTGTCTGTCTCAGGAGCGATCGCGGGAGACATCGAGTCTGCCCCGCCCGCTGATTGGCTCCCCCAATAGCCAGTGAGCATGAGCACGTGCCCACACCACACATTCCCCTGGCCGCCGTACAGTTATGGTGATTTGTGGGAACGACCCAACCTGCTGCCGTATTATGACAGCGGCCAGTCTGCATTGATGGACACTGATAGGCAGCACTGATAATCAGGGCACTGATGATCAGTGCCCTAATTATCAGTGTAAATGTCCCCTGTAACTGGAAAGCTCAGACACTGATACCACTGACGAAAGGAAATGCAGATAACTGGCATTTGTTTACATATGATCAGCTGTGATTGGACACAACTGAGCACATGGTAAAGAGCCTATGTCATCAGCTCTTTACCCTGACCAGTGATGCGCTGTGTCAGAGGGACACAGCTCACCACCGATCGCCGCGCTGTGCACCCCTGGGGGCACGCATGAGTGATACGATGTAAAGGACATCAAATAATGTCCAGTCAGGATGGTAAAGCCACTGCCCGGCTATCATTCTGCTATAGGCCTGGCAGGAAGGTGTTAAGTGAACCTGTCACTAAGCTAAAGTTTTTTTTAAAAAGTCTATCTGTAAATGAAGAGTGTACATACTATACATTTCCTGCAGCCCATGCTGCTGAATGTCATTGGTAATTTTTGCTTTAATATGCTTATGTAATTTGCAAAGTCATTTTCAATATTTAAAATTCTTCAACTTTCATTAAAATATTAGTAAAAAAAGTGGAGCGCTAAAAATACATGTACAAACTAGAAAATACACAAGTCCTCAATCATGAGTCCATATTTGAGTGAAATATTGGAAAATATTAAAAAAACCAAAAGAGTATAAAATAAAACAATGTGCAAAGAGTCCTCAATTCAGAGTCCATATATAATGAAATATTAGGGAAACTTGAATAGTATCTTCCACCACATATAATAATATGAAATCTTCAGTCCCACCTGAAGCACCCACGTGTACCATCCACCATCACCGTATAAGGATAGGGTACTCTTACCAGAATGCATATTGAACACACTTGATCAAATCAATGGCATGGGAACAGACCACATCAAGAGGAACACGGATCCACATCCGACATCAATCACCCCACAGATGTTGGTTCCACGGGTCAGATATACCCAGTGTCTTGTAGGGCACCAACAGCTGGAACACCGACTTTAAGGAATAGACTCCAGAGATATTCACAGTGTACCTTTCCATCATCCACATGCAGGAGGTGTGACAATTATCATTAAAATATTACCTGGGACACACTGGCCATGAAGCACTTAGCCACTAAAATTTGTTATAACTACTTCATCAATGGTCTATTGATTAACCACTTCCCGCCCGGCGCATTGACAAATGACATCCGGGCTGGGGGTTCATTATCCTGACTGGACGTCTATTGACGTCCTCAGGATAATCCGCGATCGCGCGCCCCTGGGGGCGCGCATCGCGGCGATCGGTAGTGCCGTGGGTCAGGCTGACCCACCGCATTACCGACCGAGGTAAAAGGCTTCGATCCGAAGCCTTTTACCATGTGATCAGCCGTGACCAATCACGGCTGATCACAGTGTAAATAGGAAGAGCCGTTGATCGGCTTTTCCTCTGCTCAGGTCTGCAGACCTGAGCAGCGGAGAGCCGATCGGCTGCTCTCCTGACAGGGGGGGGCTGCGCTGAACGTTTATCAGCGCAGCCACCCTCAGGATCACCCCACTGGACCACCAGGGAGCCGGATCAGGACCCCAGGGAGCCCCTCCCCCGCCGGACAGCACACCCAGACCGCCCAGGACCACCAGGGAATTAAATAAGAGGCCGCCCAGGACCACCAGGGAGCCCCCACTAGACCACCAGGTAAGGGCATTATTGTGCACTGTAGGGATGGCACTGTGCCCATGTATGATGCCTGCCAGTGCCATCCCTAACAGTGCTTGTTGCATCTCTGCCCACCACTGCCACCTATAAGTGCCCACCTGTGCCCACCTGTGTCACCTATCAGTGCCCACCTGTGTTACCTATCAGTGCCCACCTGTGCCATCTAAATGTGCCCACCTGTGCCACTTAAAAGTGCCACCTATCAGTGCCCATCAGTGCCCAGTGCCACTTATCACTGCCGCCTATGAGTGTCCATCAGTGCCGCATATCAGTGCCACGTACCAGTGCCCGTCAGTGTTGACTGTTCGTTGTGACTGCCCGTGACCATGCACCGTGACTATACGCCGTGACTACCTGTGAGTATCCGCCGTCACTATTCACCGTGACCCGTGACTACCCGTGACTATCCACCGTGAAAATTCACCGTGTCCACCCGTGTAAATCTACCGTGTCCACCCGTGACTATCCATTGTGTCCACCCGTGACTATCCACTG
>BLSH010316628.1:109495-120744 GCA_018402905.1 Glandirana rugosa
AGTGCCCACCTGCGCCACCTAAAAGTGCCCACCTGTGCCACCTAAAAGTGCCCACCCGTGCCCCCTATCAGTGCCCATCAGTGCCCAGTGCCACTTATCAGTGCCGCCTAGGAGTGTCCATCAGTGCCGCATATCAGTGCCACGTATCAGTGCCCGTCAGTGTTGCTTGTCAGTGCCGCCCATCATTGCTGCATATGTGCCCCATCATCAGTGCAACCTTATCAGTGCCACCTCATCAGTGCCAATCTGTACTGCCTCATCAGTGCCCATCAGTGTAGCCTCATCAGTGCCCATCAGTGTAGTCACATCAGTGCCCGTCAGTGAAGGAGAAAATGTACTTTATACAAATTTTTGTGACAGAAACAAAGAAAAATGTTATTTTTTTTTCAAAATTGTCGCTCTTCTTTTGTTTATAGCGGTGATCAGAAATGACGCAGAGGCGATCAAATACCACCAAAAGAAAGCTCTATTTGTGGGAACAAAATGATAAAAATTTAGTTTGGGTACAGCGTCGCACGACCGCGCAATTCTCATTCAAATCGCAACAGCACTGAAAGCTGAAAATTGGTCTGGGCGGGAAGTGTTCTAAGTGCCCGGTATTGAAGTGGTTAACCAACATGACTACAAGTTAAGCCTATATGCTGATGATCTCTTGCTTTATATCACTAAACTTCACATCACCCTGACATGAAAATGTACTTTATCTGGTTGGTTCTTCATTTTTAAAGTAAACATGCATAAAATGGAAGCCTTTAATATTCCTTTTTCAGATATGGAGAATTGCGGCCTACACCATTCCTTCCCCTTTGTGTGGCAGTCATCGGTCATTAACTATTTGGGTGTTTATATCCCATTCCAACTAGAGCAAGTTTTCAATCTTAACTATAAACTATAAACCCCAGCTGACTCGCATTTCTCTAAAGCTGAAAGAATCATCCAAAAATATACACACTTGGTTTGGGAGGGTGTCACTCTACAAAAAGGATGTTCTACCTCTCTTGTTTTATTTTTGCAAACCATTACTATTGGCATCCCTAAACCTTTCTTTCACACACTATAATCAAGTCTACTGCTTTACACCTTGGTCAACTCACCCTCCCACCTACATTATAATGTCTTAAAAGAACCAAAACAGACAGGTGATGTAGACCTTCACAAGTGGAACGTTATTACAAAGCCACCTAACTGCCCAGGCTGATACACTGGATATATAGTGCATCTCTTAAACAGTGGGTCCAGTTAGGATATCAACTATCTTTGTTTCTGCTGACTTCCCTAACCTGGGCCTTACCTCTTCATTACTTAAGTCCTTACACATGTGCACCCAATTACTAGTTAAAACCTGAGACACCCTTGTTAATACATATAAGCTATCTTAACATGTAGGTCCAATAATCCAATTACTGGGAAACCCTGCCTTTCCATCAGATTTATCTCACTATTTTTTATTCACATAGACAACTGTTAAACCACCACCCATTCGTAATGCCCTTATCCACTCTGGTTTCAAAATACTGGCATCACTCACAGAAGGATTGGAATATTCACTTGGACACTGGTTATTATATTTTCAACTCAATGATTTCTACATAACCTTGCAGAGTCAAGCCATATTAGAGAACTATCTCTCGTCGAATCCAGTCATCTGGCTTTTGCAAACTTATCTCCGCCCATCATAAAACACTGTTAGCTCACATATACATACATGAAAGATTGAGAACAAGGCGATAGGTCAAAGTCATAAATTCTAGTGCACAAAGCCACCATAGCCACTGAGGTACAATAAATTCATTTTATAATACCCACAAAATAGTTCCGGTACCCTTGTTTTTACATAAATATTCCCCAATACTTACGACAAATGCTGTTGATGTTCAACCCATACAGGTATGATTACCCATATACGGTGGATTTTCCCTCAGATTCAATTGTTCTGGAACATGGTTTTTGATACCTACACCTGAGTAACCTCTATTATTGTGCCTCAAGTCCCTCAAGGAGCTTTGCTTTTCATGCTCCCTGGTTCTCTGTCCACTATGAAAAGGAAACTCTTCTGTTTCTTCTTTCTTGTAGCAAGAGTGATCTTGCCTTGACATTGGGAAATTACAACTTTCCCATCCAAAAGGGAATGAATTAACAGACTTAATTCCCTGATGCATATGGAGGAACGTACAGCCCATCTGTATTACAGATACCACCAATTGTCGGCAATGCTGTCCCCCTTGGTATGCTCACTTCTGAGTTTTGTTAATATCTTAAAGGTTTTTCTTCTCTTTCTATGTACTCATTAAACTGTACTTTTGTTTTGAAGATTGTAGTCTCCAAGCTACCGTGGGCACCTTCTCTCTTCTACTCTCTCTTTCTTTTCCTCCCTTATGGTATGCGTATATTACCTCCCTTTTCATCTCCCACCAGGTCTCGACTGGCGGACTACCCTTTCCCATAAAGTAGATTGTTTTCCCTCACTGTATCGGTGCAATTCTCTGTCTTTGTTTCCTTGTCTACAATCATTCATCTGAGGGAAGGAGGGGGGAGGGGGGGGCATCTGCCTCCTTTCCCTAGCTGCTTAGCCTTCTTTGTAGCCTTCCAATCCACCACTATCGAAGTGTTGCAATTATAATTAATTTGCAGCTATTTTTAATTTTCTACCTCTGGGATATTGCAGGAGGGCATGTACATAGACTGGACATGGCTGCAAAGATCAGCAGTACTGAGATGTCGCAAAGGGATAAAAGGGGAAAAAAATACTAAAGATAGTAATAGTTTAAAGCATGCGATACTTAAAGCGGTTCTTCGGTCATTTAAAAAAAATTTAAGTCAGCAACTACAAAACTGTAGCTGCTGACTTTTAATAAACAGACACTCACCAGTCCAGGATCCAGTGGACCCAAATCAGTTTCTTCACCAGTTTTTGTTTCCTGGCGCATGTTAACTGTGAGCAGCCAGCTGTGACTCTTTGCGGCTGCCCACTGTGCATGCATGATCCGTGCTGTGCTATGTAAGTGGTCCCACAGCTTTCTGGAAGAAGGCTGTGGGCGGGGGGACTTCAGCTCCTCAAAAAAGATTTTTTTAAGTCCCAAAAGTTGAAGAGGAAGGGGGGGGCGTAATTTCCCCTTTTTGGCGAAGTTCCGCTTTAAGCAAAGTAAATGTAATTAAGTTAGGATTTATAGCTACTTTTTTGAATTTTCCAAGATCCAGGTGATTTTAAGATTAGAACAAAGTTTGGCCTAGCAAAGAAGAGGAAGGAGGTAACAGTAATGACTATCTGGTTTATGCACATAAAAGTGGCTGTAAAGCCTGCATCCACGTATAAAAGATATGACAATGTATTATCTTTGTTAAACAACAGAATATATTGTCTGATGACAGCCCCTTGGTTTTGTCTTTAGTAAATCCACCACATAGTGTAACCCTGCCTTCCTCTCTGACAGGGCAACACAATGGTGGAATTTATTTAAACTGCAGCAGACAGAATCTGGAGCTGCTGTGCATAGTAACCAATCAGCTTCTAGATTCCACTTGTTCAGTTGAGCTTTGAAAATGAAAGCTGGAGGCTGATAGGTTGCCATGCACAGTCTCTTCACATTCTGGCTGAACCAGTCAATGTACTTTTGGCTGTGAATCCCGAAGTTAATGCTGTCAGCCCTGATTACTTCATTTCTTATGCATTTCAAAAAATATGGACCACACTTTTCCTCCTGTGTTGTCAGCCCATAACAGGACTTGGGAGAAACTGAGTGCATTTTTTAAAGATCAACAGTCTTTTTTTGTACTTGCAGGATCTTTAGGGATAAAGCATTGGAAAATGTGCATGTGTTGCAGAGATGTACTGCGCATGTTTTATATTATCCTGCCTTGGCATACACAGTATATTTGATGCTGCATTTTAAAGCATGGTAATATATGTTGTGTGAAGTCAAGAGTAAATGTTATTAGGAAGATGCATATAGTAAAGCAGCCAATGTTTTTTGGGGGTTCAGAAGGTTCCCATCCATCTGGGCTTAGTAGGTACTGCTAGAGGTATGTTCATCGGGACTTTGTATGTAATGCAATAGATGTATTCTGGATAAAAGAAATTGTAATAATTCTTAGTTAAAATGCTCAAGTAGGTACGGCAGTAAATGTATTCTGTATAATAGATGTGGTTTAAATTCTTAGGTTATATGTTCAAGTGAATTTCAACAGAAAAAAGGCATGTCTCATTTGCTAGTTTACTTACTGTCTGAACAATGGGTGAGAATATAGTAGACAGTTGCCTTTTCCTCCTATGGCTGAACCATCTGCAGTAGCCATGTAGGCTTACTGTTATAGCAAGAGATCCGGTAGAGCTTGAGGTCCCATACTAGAATGTTGGACACATATCTGGGCCTTTTCAGAGGTCTAGCACAAACTGCAAAGTAAATAATGAACTCTATCAAAATTCTAACCAATACAGACATTTTAAACTTTCCCCAAAGATAAATGGACAATTTTATTGCATACAGGTTTCACAACAATCTGGTTGTATAAGCCTCACGTTATCCCTATTCACATAAAAGAGCCTGTGAAAGTAAGAATTTCAGGATGAAATGAAATAGATAGTGGACATGTGAGAAATGTGAATCAATGACCCAAAGCAACCAGGATTAGAAGCCAGCTAACATCACATGCCATAGGTGAGTATGTTATATCTTTTAAGGATAAAGGTGCTCCCAAAGGAAATATGAGATCAACAAAGGTGTTTTCCTGAGAGTGTGCAATAGTGCAAAAAAAATGAAGCCATAGCCAACCTTTTGTGTGACCTGTGGGTGAATCTGCCTGGGCTCAATTTGCTAAGGTCTCAGCAAATCTTGCTTGAAAATTGAACAAATTCCATTGAAGTCTATGCGGGATGAATCTTGTTGGTGAATTCAGGCCATTTTTAGAGCTACTAGTCAAACTACTCAAAAACATGTACGAATGCAAAAAATTTTTTTTGAAAAATACTGTACAACTGGGAGAGGGTATTTGTGCGCAATGCTGAAAATAAACAAATTCCTTAACCACTTCCCGACCGACATATGTAAATATACATCCTCAGTAGTGGTACTGATATCTCAGTCATAGCTGCAGCTGTAGTCATGATCCAGATATCATTTTTTAGAGCCAGTAATTCCCTACATGACAAACTATTTAAAAACATATGCCAATGCAAAAATTTTTTTTAGAAAAATAGGTAGAGGGTTCCAACCAACGTTGGTATATATACATCCTTGGGTAGTGGTTCTGATATCTCAGTCATGGCTGCAGCTTCAGATTGAATCCAGATATCATTATTTAGAGCTGGCAATTCCCTACACAGTAAACGTGATCTGAACCACTTTTACAGCCACTTGATCACTTTTACAGGCGGTACAAGGGGATTAGGAATGTTAGGTATCTATTTATTTGGCGTAACATTATCTTTTATATTTTAACGTCCTGCCCAAGTCCTGCTCATAAAGAGATTAGTCTGGTTAGTGTAATTCTCTACCTGTAGTCTAAATACAGATATTAGAATATAGAGAGATAATGAGCCTGGTCACTTATCATAGGCTACCTACATTAAAGACACTTGTGGGGGGCACCATGATCATTTACCCACAGACAAAAAACTTACCCTAAATGTAAAATTGAAGTTGCAAGAGTCACCATGAATTACATGGGTTATCCAGCTGGAAATTAAAGGTAAACAGCATTTATCACTGGGTTCCATGATCCTAAAGGCCTGGGGAGAGCTGCCCATTCTGCAACCCTTGTAGTTATGTCCTAGCTTGAATGGACAATCTTCTCTAATTCTTTGACTGCTGTTATGTCAGTTAAAGAACATAAATAAGATATTGCATGAGGAAACTGAGAGGGATGCTGAGCTGGATAGAAATTAATCTTGAATTGGAAAATTAGTGTTGGTGTTTTATAAGGATGAAGCAAATCTCTCCATACTTGACTGAGAACACTATGACTTTATGCATAAAAGATCCCATGGCTGTACAGCTGATTAATGCATCAGATTGCTCTAAATGGGGGCTGCATGTTTTGTCCACCTCCTCTCAGACTCCATAAGGCTTGTATGCTTAATCTGCGTTTAATTAGTTTGTGTTTCCTTCCAAGTCATTAGCAAATACAAGCCTGCATGCATATGAAATCTGTGCATTATTTACAGCGCAAACAGACTGTACTTGTGTTTGGCTACTGAGGGTTCCTATTAGGCTTCATTTAAAGGGATCAAAGTGTAAGAATATTTCCTGTACACTATTTCACTGAAATGGGCCCAGATGTTATTGCACTGTATGGAGTATAGCAGATGGATGTAGGTGTACTTGAGATCTTCCCCTGAAATTTATAGTTTCACGTGGCAGATTTTTTCTGTTCACACTTAATCTAGAGGAAGTATTTTTAGGAGTTGGTTGCAAAGAGACAGATTTATTGGGGACTATGAGGACACTGTCTTTGCTGACAAATGTTGTGACTGTGAATCTCTTCTTTTGTCTATGTGAATAAAAAATATGTATGTGCATGGAAACATAAGTAGATGTTCTGATGATAGATTGAGAATTGCAAGTAGCCTCCTCAGAAATGACCAGCTATGTCTACTTTGAGCAGTTCAACATGTGGTAAAAGCATAGAAAAGTTTTATAGGTCAATATGAAGCATTCAGATATGGGTGAAACAGGAAACATCAGTAATACAATCATCAAATTTTAAAGGTCAGCATAACCTCTCTGCAGCAGTCAAGGCCAGAAGAATCCAGTTATTATTCATATGCAATATCTATTGCATAGATAATGGGAAATCAGTTAAAAAATAAAAGAGGTTCGGTATGTACAATTTTCATTGATTTTTAGTTGGACAGCTGTAAACTTAAGACATTTTGACCTAAGTACGTATGATATTTTTTCAAATGTTTAGCACACCTATTTTCACCGGCTTTGATTTGACGTGACTCTTTGACATTTCCAACCAAAGCTCTAGATTCACTTTTTGATCAGGCTGTCATAAGATCATATATTAGCTAGTCCACAAGCTTCTGCTTGTCTTTGGGGTGAGAGATGGTTAGGAAGAGAATTTAGTTTATGACTAGGCCACTGTCAAGGCCAGGTTTGTTGCTAATTTTATGAATAAGATTATTGCAAATTGAATTTAGAAGAAAATGGATAGCTTTGCCCTTATTGGCACATGAAATCACAATGAACAGTCAAGCATAATACAAAAATAAAACAATATTGGTTTAATAAAAACAAACACAAAATGCAATTCATGTGCATGTATATTACTGGAACACATTGTGGTGAATGTCCTAAAAGCAAATAGAATGTTGACTTTGCAATTGAATTTGTACTCTGCAGTGGAATTTCCTCTTAGTTTAATGAATGTGGTGATAATTCATTTTGCAAAGGATACCCAATCACATGCGAGAATTTTTTTTTTAAACAAAAGTAATTTTGCTTGTATGATTTGAGTATTAAAGTCCTTTGCACATTACCTTGCAAAGTAATCAGCCTATTTGCCTGTAGTAAACTAAGCCCAATATTACAGACTAGCTCCTGGATGTTAAATATAAACCATACTAACAAGAGGTCATCAATGGAGCCAAATAAAAGAACATTTAACAGTTCTTTACTTCTCCGCCTCATATTGCCTCTGCATTTGACAACAAAAACTCTATTTCTGCCCCAGCAACTATTTTACATTGCCAATCAAACTAAATAATGATCATAACTATATTAGTAGCATTCTATTGAATCTATTGTCCTTTTCTCTATTCCTCACTTGTAGAACACCTTTAAGGGGTATATTGATAAAGAAATTAATGTGGCAGTGTGATTACAGTGAATGTTTGAGGAATATTCCCCTGAAGTCTTGCCACAGTGGTGTAGTGATTAGAACTTTCGCCTAGCAGCAAAAGGGTCACTGGTTTGAAGCCCAACCATGACACTACCTGCCTGGAGTTTGCATATTCTCCCTGTGCCCGCGTGGGTTCCCTCCGGGTACTCCGGCTTCCTCCCACACTACAAAGACATGCTACCAGGCAGCATAGCCAGTTGGTGATCCGACTGCTCTCTACTGCAGTTAAGCAGTACAGCTTGTCTATATAATCTTACTTTAGTCTAGGTGGACAGTAAAGAAGCAGACAGACCTTCTCCTCCTTGTGTTGCCCCTCACTCTCCCAGCCTTAGTTCTGGTGTTCAGAGGGCTGAGATTAATATATATATATATATATATATATATATATATACTGAGCAAAATTATAAACGCAACACTTTGTATTCGCCCCTATTCATCTTGAGCTGAACTCAAAGATCTATGACTTTTTCTATGTACACAAAAGGCCTATTTCTCTCAAATATTGTTTACAAATCTGTCTAAATCTGTGTTAGTGAGCACTTCTCCTTTGCCAAGATAATCCATCCACCTCACAGGTGTGGCATATCAAGATGCTGCTGATGATAGCATGATTATTGCACAGGTGTGCCTGAGGCTGGCCACAATGAAAGGCCACTCTAAAATGTGCAATTTTACTGTATTGGGGGGTCTGAAAACCAGACAGCATCTGGTGTGACTACCATTTGCCTCACGCAGTCCAGCACATCTCCTTCACATAGAGTTGATCAGGTTGTTGATTGTGGCCCGTGGAATGTTGGTCCATACCTCTTCAATGGCTGTGCGAAGTTGCTGGATATTGGCAGGAACTGGAACACGCTGTCGTGTACGCTGATCCTGAGTATCCCAAACATGCTTAATGGGTAACATGTCCAGTGAGTATGCTGGCCATGCAAGAACTGGGATGTTTTCAGCTTCCAGTAATTGTGTACAGATCCTTGCAACATGGGGCTGTCCATTATCATGTTGCAACATGAGGTGATGGCCGTGGATGAATGGCACAACAATGGGCCTCAAGATCTTGTCATGGTATCACTGTGCATTAAAAAAATGCACCTGTGTTCATTGTCCACAGGATATGCCTGCCCATACCATAACCCCACTGCCACCATGGGTCACTCGATCCACACCGTTGACATCAGCAAACCGCTTACCCACACAATGCCATACAAGCTGTCTGCCATCTGCCCTGTACAGTGAAAACCGTGATTCATTCCAGAAGAGAACACCTCTCCAAAGTGCCATACGCCATCGAATGTCAGCATTTGCCCATTCAAGTCGGTTATGCCAACGAACTGCAGTCAGGTCGAGACCTCGATGAGGACGATGAGCATGCAGATGAGCTTCCCTGAGATGGTTTCTGACAGCTTGTGCAGAAATTCTATGGTTATGCATACCGATTGATGCAGCAGCTGTCCAGGTGGCTGATCTCAGACGATCTTGGAGGTGAAGATGCTGGATGTGGAGGTCCTGGGATGAAGGGGCATAACTACAGGGGTTGCAATTGCAACCATGCCTGTGTGCCTCCCTTGTACACCTGGATAGGAGGGATGCCAGGGGGCAGCATTTAGAGGCACCAATCTCCTCCATTTTCCTCCTAATGGAGGAGATTGGTTCCTCTATATGCTGCCCCTGCTGCCCCTCCTATCCAGTTTACTTGTCTTCTGCTTTTCCCAGGGTCCCTATGTGCTTCCCTGGTTCCCCCCCCCCCCCCCACAGAGCTGCTGTCTTCCCCCCTCCTCTCTCCTGCCAGCTGCTGTAGAAGATGTGTCATGATGGAGAGATGGAAACAGGTCAGCGAATTTGTCATTTACCGGCTCCTTCCTTTTCTGAATGGACAGAGTCAATGATTGGTACCAATTGGTTCACTCATAACTGAAGCATAGTAAACTGTTTTTACTATACTTCCATTTCTGAATGAATGTGAGGCTCAGTACACAACTATTCATTTATTCAGTGGGACCATAATAAAGGGACCCGCAATGGGAGTAAAGGGCCCCAGGATCAGTGGGAAGAAGGAAGGGCCCTGGCCAGGGGTCAGGGGGCCCTTCATAATTTCTTGCACCAGGGCCCTGAAGGTTCTCGTTTTGCCTCTGCTGGGCTGGTGTGGTTACACATGGTCCGCAGTTGTGAGGCCGGTTGGATGTACTGCCAAATTCTCTGAAAAACCTATGGAGACGGCTTATGGTAGAGAAATGGACAGTCAATTCAAGGGCAACAGCTCTGGACATTCCTGCATTCCTGCATTCCTGCAGTCAGCATGCCAATTGAATGCTCCCTCAAAACTTGGGACATCTGTGGTATTGTGCTGTGTGATAAATTTTAGAGTGGCCTTTTATTGTGGCCAGCCTAAGGCACACCTGTGCAATAATCATGCTGTCTAATCGACACATCGATTTGCCACACCTGTGAGGTGGATGGATTACCTCGGCAAAGGACAAGTGCTCACTAACACAGATTTAGACAGATTTGTGAACAATATTTGAGAGAAATAGGCCCTTTGTGTACATAGGAAAAGTCGCAGATCTTTGAGTTCAGCTCATGATAAACAGAGGCCAACAGGGAAGTGTTGCTTTATAATTTTGCTCAGTGTATATATATATATAAATATATATATATATATGGCCTTTTTTCTCAAAGAATAGGTGCAGGAACTCCCCCCCCCCTTCTCAGTCACCCTCCGTCTATGCCCATTACCCACCTCTGAGCACTGTCCCTTGGTTCCGACCCTTACCCAACTCATAGTACCGCCCCCTTTAGAGAACACAAAACCAAGTATAATTTTGTGCTACTAACCAATTTGCATGGAATTTGATAGACCCCACCCCAGCAATAGTAGTTCCCCCCCAGCAACAATAAACCCCACCCCAGCAACAATAGACACCCCAGCAATAGTAGTCCCCTCCAGCAACAATAGATCCCACACACAAGAATAGACCTCCCCCAAGCAACAATGGACCCCCTGCAACAAAATACCACCCCATCAACAATAGACCCCCAGCAGCAACAACAGATCTTCCAGTAGCCAGCATCATTAGACCCTTCAGGTAATTACAACAAACATTTACGTTGATCGCATTGATTTACAATTATTTATTTATATATTTATATGTCCGGAAAAAACGTCGCCCTTGCACCCCCTTGTGTCAAGGTCGTGGAGGTGGTGACTTCCTCACGATCCCACATGACCTCCAGGATAACTACGACAGACGACCTCCTACATAACAACGACCACCCCTATATACAAACACACACCCAGATAATAATGACCACCCCCCCAGTCAACAACTTCCTCTCCAGATAACGACCGACGACTTCCCAGATTACTACGACCGATGACCTTCTAGACAACAACGACGACCCCCAGATAA
>BLSH010316628.1:124130-138169 GCA_018402905.1 Glandirana rugosa
GGCCACTTTTTTGTAAGAAATGTGCGTTTTTTTGCAAAATTGACGCTCTTCTTTTGTTTATAGCGGCAATCCGAAATGACGCAGAGGGGATCAAATACCACCAAAAGAAAGCTCTATTTGTGGGGAAAAAAGGACGCAAATTTCATTTGGGTACGACCACGCAATTGTCAGTTAAAGCGGCGCAGTGCCGAATCGCAAAAAGTGCTGTGGTCCTAAAGTGTGAAATCCTTCCGGGGCTGAAGTGGTTAAAGATGTTCAAGGTAGAGGCTGGTCTAATAGAATGAGGCAGATAATTCTAGAAACTAGAAGCTGCTGTAGGAAAATCCTATAAGTGTAGAAGGTGGTAATGGGCATATAGACGGAGGGTGACTCAGTGGGGGGGGGGGGGGGGTTCCTGCACCTATTCTCTGAGAAAAAAGGCCATATATATATATTAGAATAATTTGATTTGTGCCTGAGATCAGAAATATAGGTGAGGGATCAGTAGTGAAGTTCTTTATGTAAAGGCAAAGCATAACAAGTGGAATTTTATACTCAGGCTGATTAGAAGCCAGTGAAGCAATAGTCAGACATTTTAGTTAATAGAACACAGGGGAATATTTCTGTATTCAAGATGAAAGATAATAGTAGTAGTAGTAACAAGGACTTTGGTGGTCTCTTGAGCCCTGGATTTGTCATAGTTCTTACTACGACAGCACCTTAGTCTGTGTTCTGATCCTTTTCCTGTGCTTATGAACCCTGGTCCTGATCCTGTCCCAGTGCCATGTACCTGCATCTAGTATTCTGTCTGTACTATCCTGTACCTATCGTGTTTCCAGTATGTGGGCCAGGTCTAACTGCATCAGTGCACGTGGGGTTGCACCTCGCCTGAAGACATGCTCACCAATACTCAGGACCCGCCGGAGGCTGCGGTCATGTGAAGACAGTTCACGGGCTCAGAGATGAGCCACTTGTGTCCAGCACTAATGTAAAAAGTTCCTCCATAAGATGTTTCGTCCCAAGTAACTACACACTTGTAAATGATGTATGTGTTTCTTTTGGAGGGACAAGCAGAGCCATTGGCCACTCTGCCAGTCCAGCATACCTCCATTACCTCTCTCCCAGTAACAGAATAAAACCCAGCTGGACACATAGCATGGGTCACATGCATGTCCCAAGTTAACATTTTCCTTCCTGTACCTAGTAATCAGGCCTTAGATCTCTGTAACGCTAGTCTGCTCCTGGTGTCTGAAGGAGTTGCTGGGGAGAGAGTCAGACCACCGACCCCTTCCCTACCGGAGGACTGATTACCTAACCAGTTACCAGTCCAAAGGGTTGGTTGCTGAAGCTGTTCTTTGGTTTGGTTACCCCAGGCAACTACCTATTTTTCTTTACCTTGCCGATTTAACATCTTGTGGTCTTGTTACTCACACCCCTTAGACCCCTTTCACACTGAGGCGGTTTTCCGGCATTTTAACACTAGAAATAACTTCTGAAAAGCACCTGAAAACCGCCTCCCATTGATTTTAATGGATGCTTTAACACTAGGGCAGTGCGCTTGCAGGGCAGGCAAAAAAAGTCTTGCAAGCAGCATCTTTGGGGCGGGTTTGAAGTGCTAAAAATAGCACTTCAAAAATGCCCTTGCCCATTGAAATGAATAGGCAGCGCTTCCAAAGCGCCTGAAAAGTGTTTCGGAAGCGCCGCACAACTGGTCTTTTTTGTGTTAAGGTCACATTGAGAACCGCTGCTAAAATGCCACTAAAGCACGACAAAAAATGCTTTAGCACTGTTTTAGCAGTGCTCTAGTGTGAAGGGGGTCTAAGTCAGTGCCAGCTGGTGCTGAATTTTTGGGGGGGCGGCAAATAAAACCCCCCGCCAGGTCCACACTCACCCCATCCATGGTCGCAGCTTTCCCGGCTCCTCCTCCCAGCTTCTCCGGTCTTAAAATCCGCCTCATGTCCTAATTGGCTGGGAGGAGAAGCCGGAAGACAATATTGAATATTGAATATATAAACATATGGTGCAGCGCTGCTGGATATTCAATACTGTGAACAATCAGAAAAGATAATAATAATAAGTAAATAAACATAATACACATATAGATGTGTAAAGTAAAAGTCCTTTATAAATATATATTCCACCGCCGTGCTCAAAACTTCTTAAACAAATGAATTAGTGCCACCACCACCAGGTGAATTGAATGCTCACCTCACTCCTACTAATAACAGACTTATTTTACAACTCCCGTCAGTCTCTCTGAAGTGGATGTAAAACTTCCTTCATTTGGATCTAATACTCCTGTCTGGGCCAATACTCCTCACACGGACCACTTGTAACACAAAGGCAACTCTATAGTGCTCTCCGTTTATTAAGATTCCCAATTTAAATACAATTGGAAATTAGAAATCAGATTAAAATAGCGTTATTGATTTGCTAACATCTCAAGTGGGTGGGTTAGGGGTGCAGTTCTCTGTCCCCCGAGCCCAACCTTTTTGAAGCTAATTAGAGCCTCAGGCTCTATTCATGTACTTCCAAAAAAAACTCATACAAACCTATGGGTTCGGCGCCGCACATAGAAATTAGGGGGATGGTGGCCCTGCGCTCTGCCCTTAGTGCTATTACAGACCCAGGTTCTTTAGGAATACACCAAGTGCCAACATGCGCCCCCGTTAATAACTTCAGACCATACTCAAAGCAGTTGAAACAGTTTTAACTGAAAAATCAGCATAACATGTCTAACATAAATAAACAACTTCTTCTAACTACACCTAACTGTGATTGCCCCAGCATACCTGCACAGGTGAAGTCCTTTTGGGTAAAGTCCGTTATTGGAAGAACTTGCATAGAGTTTTCAATGGTCACGGGTATCCTGATGATTCAGGTCCCAGCAAACTTCAGCAAGGTTCCCACTCTCTCTCAAGCCTCCCGGGAACCAAACCTCTTCCCCTTATAACACATAGGAGGGAGGCTGGACCCCAGAAAAAGCCCACAAACATGATCAGAGAAGGCGGCAAAACTTCAGCCTTCCCTCTGACCTGGGGAGCCAAGTAGCTACCTAACACACAATACAGTAGGCCACCTGCCTACAGGTACCTTGCTACTACACCTGCTGTCTGTATCTTGATTCTGTTACCCTGCAACATATCTATGCTGTGTCTGTTACTGGCCTCTAGCTACATTTAATGGATTCCTCTCTTGTCTGCTGCCATTCCTGAGCTCAAGTTATGTTCACGGGTTACTCCCTGTTCGCCTCTAGTTCACTTTCTAAACAGTAGATTGTGCTTCCCTTTCCTCCATTACCTTACAGTCAGTGTATTCCTGCTTGAGGGTTGGCCTGCAGCATTCTACAGTCAGAGTAAATAGTTCAAAGCAGAACTGAAGTCCATTAACACCTTTTCGCCTGGCCTATAGTACAATGACGGCCGAGGCGATGTGTCCACCTCTCTGTTCATGAGAGACAGAATAAATTTGGCTAAAAGAAAAAAATCCTATTTCATTTGAAAGATGACACCCTGACAACTTATGCTGGCAGCTACCTCCTTGGTACTTCCAGCATTCCCACAGTTTTCTTTAAAGCCTGTTCTAATTGTGTAGGTGCATAATACACCTAAAATGTTGATCCTGCTGTTTTTTTACAGCAAAGCACAATGAAAAGAAAGTAGGAGTAAAATAAGTCTAATTGCTACAGTAATAGTAACCCTCCGCTTTGGTGTCAGTTGACGCAATAATAACATGCTAGCACTGGTTCCAAATTCTGCAAAAATAACACCCACAATCAGTGCCAGTTTCAATAATTCCAGCTTTGGTGTCAGTAGACGCAATAATAACCTCCAGCATCGGTGTCAGTAACACCAATAATATCCCTCAGCAATGGTGTCAGTAGCAGTAATAATAACCCCCAGAATTGGTGCCAGTGACTGCAATAAAAACCTCCAGCATTGGTGCCAGTTTTTTTTTTTTTGAAAATTCTGTTTGTTGAAAAATTTAATTGGGTTACAAAACAAAGCCTATTGGGCATACCCAGGCTTAAGTAAATAGCAAGCTGTGGGTTGGCCACTAGCCTAAAGCTAGTACCAGTAGCTAAGAACTAAAGCTGCTCACGACCTCCCGCCTTCCCGGACTCATGAGGTGAGAAGTGCAAATTGGTATCGATCCTGAGATACCCTGCTTAGCATTTCCTACTGTTTCTCAGTGACCCCGAACCCTCACTGGGTACAAGGCCAACTTTTCAGTAATTGAACTCACCTTAATGCCTGTCCCCATCTCTGAACGCCGAAGGGCCACGGCTAAGGGTTCCATGGCCGAGGTGAACAGGAACGGGACAGCCCTGCCTGGTGCCCCTCTCAACTGCGAAGGGAGCAGAAAGATATCCACCCAACTTGACCTGTGCTGTTGGGGACTTGTAGAGTATGCCTATCCAATTACAGAAGGCTGGGCCAAAACCAGAGGCTCTCAATGTTGCTTGCATAAATCCCCATGTCACCATGTTGAATGCCTTTTCTATGTCAAAATCTACTAAGACACGAAACTGGGATGGGGAAGAGGGGGGAATGTGCAGATGGATAAAGACCCACCTTAGATTAATGTCAGTGGATTTACCTGGCATAAAGCCCATTTGGTCTATGTTTATCAGGCCTGGCAGCACTCCCACCAATCTGTTAGCCAAGAACTTAGCCAGAAGTTTACGGTCACAGTTAAGCAGAGAGATAGGGCGATACGAGGTGCAATGCTTCGGGTCCTTGCCAGGCTTAGGGATTAGGACAAAGTGAGCATTATACATGGAGAGTGGCAAGGTACCCAAGACGAAGCAATGAGAGTACAACCTCTGCAGCCTTGGGGCCAGCTTCGCTGCATACAGTTTGTACCAGTCTCTAGGGAGTCCATAAGGACCAGGAGTCTTTGAGGGAGGGAGGGAGGCAAGGGCGGACTCCACCTCATGGATGAAGATTGGCACATCCAGCGTCCCCACCTCCTCCTCCAACAAAGTCAGCAAGGATAACTTCTGTAAGTTGGATAGGATAGTCTCAGTATTAGGACATTGCGGTTGCTGGTAGAGCTCCCCGAAGAAGGCAGCAAACGCCTCCAGGATGCCCTTGGGGCTATCTATACACTCACCACCATCAGACAACAGTTCTGAGACCAACGTCTGATACTGGGGGTCTGCCACTAGGTTGGCCAGTAGGCGACCATTTTTGTTCCCGGACTCAAATAGTCTACCCATCAAGGCATTGACCTTGGAGTGCATGAGGGAGGTAAAATGCAAGTTCAGCTCTCTTCTAGCCTGGGCTAGGCGGAGATAATTTT
Source organism: Glandirana rugosa (assembly GCA_018402905.1). NCBI lineage: Eukaryota > Metazoa > Chordata > Amphibia > Anura > Ranidae > Glandirana > Glandirana rugosa. Next base: position 129,414 of record BLSH010316628.1, read on the forward strand.
CTGCGGAGGAGTGCTCAGCAAAGGTCACAGAGGCCTCAGCCTCTTGGGACTCAAGCTATGCTGTGGTGGCTTTATATTCAAACCGCGCGGCTTTGATGGCTGCGATGTAGCTCCCTCTGATTGTAGCCTTGAAGGCGTCCCAAACCATTTCCGGAGAAGAGGTGTTCTCATTAACTGACCAGTAGAGATCCAATTGTGGAGCGACCATATCAGACACACCTTCATCATGAATGCATCTGGGAGCCAGTCTCCGTATTCTGGAGTTTCTCTGATCTCCCATCCGGAGACCCAATTCCAGTGGTGAATGGTCCAAAAGTCTCGCAGGAAGGTACGAGGCCTCAGAGAGTCTGGTCAAGACCCGTGTATTGCCAAAAGCAAGATCTATCCTAGAGCCTGAGTCGACGAGACACAGGAGAATGCCTTGACGCCAGCATGTTTCCAACGCCACAACTCCCTCAATCCAACTGTGTCAACCCATCCCTGCAGCTCAGCAGAAGCTAGAAGAAGGTTAGAAGAATCTAGGGCCGAGTCTAGGACTGCATTAAAATCACCAGCAACTATAACATGTGATGCTGGAAGTGGGGCCAGCTTTTCAGAAATGGTGTATAGTAGGCCATGGTCCATTGGAGGGGCAAGTATACATTGACCAGGGCCCACGTAACTGAGAAGATTTTTATCAGGATAATAATGAATCTCCCTTCAGGATCAGTGATTATTTGAAGAACTTTGTACGGGAGGGACTTATTAATGAGGATCGAGACCCCTCTACAGTTAGAGGAGTATGTGGCATGGAAGGTCTGCCGGACCCAGGCCCTGCGCTAGGCCAGGATTCAGGAGCCTGTGAGGTGTGTCTCCTGCGAAAAAAGAATGTGGGGTTTGTGAGAAGCTAGGAATTGAAATACTAATGAGTGTTTGAATTATATCGTTGAGGCCTTGCACGTTCCACAAAACTAATCTAACATCAGACATAGCCATATGTAAAACACAGCATACATGAATTTTAAGTGATTATCATGACAGAACCCCATTGGGAGGGGGCATCCTGTAGCAAGGCATGTTTACCCTGAGTCCAGTAGCATAGAGAATCATGAGCAGACTCGATACTGAAAACAAGAAAACAAAAAAACAAGAGCAAAAACAATTGCCAACAACCCCTACTATCTAGCCAAACCCCCAACATGCAGAGGTGCGAAGTTTAGTCCCAAAAACGTGAACCAAGAGAAAGAAAAACTGTTGCTCAGACTTCTAGGGGAGCTCCAAGGTATAGGTTCCCCTACTACTGGGGTCATCAAGCCAACTTGGGAACAATTTTTCTGGGGGAGTGAGAGTCAAGAAACAGCTTGGAGAACACACTTATCAATCAGAAGATGAGGATGTAGACAGGGTAATAAAGAGAAAAGGTAGGACCCTGCAAAGGCCCCCGCCCCGGGCACCAGCTGGACTAAAACTGAGGTGAAACGGCAGACCCCATTACCACAAGGAGGATGAAGTCCGAGGTTGAGGGCCGAGAAGACAGTCCATATCAAATGCGGTTGTTCAGGAGGAATTAGGCTGTATCCCTCGGCTGAAGGCGAAGAGGATGCTTATATGGGGTGCCTATGGGAAAGTCAGCCGGTGGAATGTGCATCCGTAGAGGGGAGTGTTAAAGGGCAACAACATTTACAGGTCAGCTATGACAGGTGGAAACTGGTACGCAAGCCCTGAAGCAGCGTCACAAAGAGTTGAGCCAGCCCTAAGCATCCGCTGGGGAATCAAAGAACCGTACCGTGCCATTATGAGCGATTCCGAGGCGACTTGAATATAGCATACTATATTTGACATTTTTCTGTGAAGGTTTTCAGTTTATGTTGGAGGTCAGCTGAGAAGTCAGGGAATAGGAGTACAGATGAGTTGCCGTAGGACAGGTCAGGGTATTTACAGGCCTCAGAGAGGATTCTGTCCTGGTCTCTGTAATTGAGGAAGCGAACTAGGAAAGGACGAGGGCCCGCGCCAGGCACAGTATGTCCCATCGGTACACGATGGGCTCTTTCCACTGCATAGGTCAGGGAGTGGTCCGAAAGGCCCAGTAGATTTTTGAAGAACAGTTCAGCAAACTCAGCTGGACGATCACCTTCCTCTTCTTCCGGCAGGCCCAGAACCCGGACATTATTCTGCCTGGCCCTATTTTCTGCGTCATCTACCTTGGATACCGGCAGACGAACAGTATGTTGTAGGTCCTCAATTGTAGAGGAGTGCGTAGCTGTGAGATCCTTTGTGGCAGAGATTCTAGCTTCCTATTCAGACAACATACACCTCTCCATACACCTACCTCCTGGAGAGTGTTCTTAATCTGGCCAACTGTTGTGAAGGGTGTTTTTTTCACCAGGGAAAGAATTTTTCGGTCATCCACCACATATGTTTTTCGTGGTCTTCCGGGTCTTTTGGTGTTGCTGGGCTCACCGGTGCGTTCTTTCTTTTTAAGGATGTTCCAAACAGTTGATTTGGCCACACCTAATGTTTTTGCTATCTCTCTGATGGGTTTGTTTTGTTTTTTTAGCCTAATGATGGCTTGCTTCACTGAAAATGACAGCTCTTTGGATCTCATATTGAGAGTTGACAGCAACAGATTTAGAATGCAAATAGCACACTTGAAATGAACTCTGGACCTTTTATCTGCTCCTTGTAAATGGTATAATGAGGGAATAACACACACCTGGCCATGGAACAGCTGAGCAGCCAATTGTCCCATTACTTCTGGTCCCTTAAAAAGTGGGAAGCACATATACAAACTGTTGTAATTCCTACACTATTCACCTGATTTGGATGTAAATACCCTCAAATTAAAGCTGAAAGTCTGCAGTTAAAGCACATCTTGATTTCATTTCAAATCCATTGTGGTGGTGTACAGAGCCAAAAAGATTAGAATTCTGTCGATGTCCCAATATTTATGGACCTGACTGTACTTGTATATATATATATATATATATATATATAAAATATACACATATATATGTCCCTCCTCACTGGCCTACCTTTAAATAGACTATCCCCTCTCCAGTCCATCATGAATGCCGCTGCCAGACTCATCCACCTTACAAACCGCTCAACGTCTGCCACCCCCCTCTGCCAATCCCTCCATTGGCTGCCGCTCGCCCAACGAATTAAATTTAAAATACTAACAATCAGCTATAAAGCCATCCACAACTCTGCTCCCAGCTACATCACCAACCTTGTCTCAAAATACCAACCTAACCGTCCTCTTCGCTCCTCCCAAGACCTCCTGCTCTCCAGCTCCCTCATCACCTCCTCTCATACTCGCCTCCAAGACTTCTCCCGAGCCTCTCCCATCCTCTGGAACTCCCTACCCCAATCGGTCAGAATGGCCCCAAATCTTTCCACCTTCAAGCGATCCCTGAAAACTTTTCTCTTCAGGGAAGCCTATCCTGCCACCACCTAATAACTACACTCCTTTTTTCTCAATCAGCTCATCCCCCGCAGTTTACTGCCCTTTTGTATCATTTAACCCTCCCTCATAGATTGTAAGCTCTAACGAGCAGGGTCCTCTGATTCCTCCTGTATTGAATTGTATTGTAATTGTGCTGTCTGCCCTAATATTGTAAAGCGCTGCGCAAACTGTCGGCGCTATATAAATCCTGTATAATAATAATAATAATAATATATATATATATATACAGTAGCTCACAAAAGTGAGTACACCCCTCACATTTTTGTAAATATTTTATTATATCTTTTCATGTGACAACACTGAAGAAATTACAGTGAAAGTAGGGAGTGTGTAGCTTGTATAACAGTGTAAACTTGCTGTCCCCTCAAAATAACTCAACACGCAGTCATTAATGTCTAAATCACTGACAACAAAAGTGAGTAAACCCCTAAGTGAAGATGCCCAAATTGGGCCTAATTAGTAATTTTCCCTCCCTTGCGTTATGTGACTTGTTAGTGTTACAAGGTCTAGGGTGTGAATGGGGAGCAGGTGTGTTAAATTTGGTGTTATCAATCTCATTCTCTCATACTGGTCACTGGAAGTTCAACATGGCACCTCATGGCAAAGAACTCTCTGAGGATCTTAAAAAAAGAATTGTTGCTGTACATAATGATGGCGTTGGCTATAAGAAGATTGCCAAGACACTGGAACAGAGCTGCAGCACGGTGGGAAAGACCATACAGTGGTTTAACAGGACATGTTCCACTAAGAACAGGCCGTGCCATGGTCGACCAAGGAAGTTGAGTGCACGTGCTCAGCGTCATATCCAGAGGTTGTCTTTGGGAAATAGATGTATGAGTGTTGCCAGCATTGCTGCAGAGGTTAAAGGGGTGGGGGGTTAGCCTGTCAGTGCTCAGACCATACGTTACACACTGCATCCAATTGGTCTGTGTGGCTGTCGTCCCAGAAGGAAGCCTCTTCTAAAGATGATGCACAAGAAAGCCCGCAAAAAGTTTGCTGAAGACAAGCAAACTAAGGACATGGATTACTGGAGCCATGTCCTGTGGTCTGATGAGACCAAGATAACCTTATTTGGTTCAGATGAGGTCAAGTGTGTGTGGAGGCAACCAGGTGAGGAGTACAAAGACAAGTGTGTCTTGCCTACAGTCAAGCATGGTGGTGGGAGTGTCATGGTCTGGGGCTGAATGAGTGCTGCTGGCACTGGAGAGCTACAGTTCATCGAAGGAACCATGAATACCAACATGTACTGTGACATACTGAAGCAGAGCATAATCCCCTCCCTTTGGAGACTGGGCCACAGGGCAGTAATCCAATGACCCCAGACACGCCTCCAGGATGAGCACTGCTTTGCTGAAGAAGCTGAGGGTAAAGGTAATGGACTGGCCAAGCATGTCTCCAGATATAAACCCTATTGAGCAGCTATGGGGCATCCTCAAATGGAAGGTGGAGGAGCGCAAGGTCTCTAACATCCACCAGCTCTGTGATGTCATCATGGAGAATTGGAAGAGGACACCAGTAGCAACCTGTGAAGCTCTGGTGAACTCCATGCCCAAGAGGGTTAAGGCAGTGCTGTGAAAAATAATGTTGGCCACACAAAATATTGACACTTTGGGCCCAATTTGGACATTTTCACTTAGGGGTGTAGTCCCTTTGGTTGCCAGCGGTTTAGATATTAATGGCTGTGTGTTGAGTTATTTTGAGGGGACAGAAAATTTACACTGTTATACAAGCTGTACACTCACTACTTTATATTGTAGCAAGGTGTCATTTCTTCAGTGTTGTCACATGAAAAGATATAATAAAATATTTACAAAAATGTGAGGGGTGTACTCAATTTTTTTGAGATACTGTACACACTCACACACATACTATTTTGTCAAAAGTATTTGGACACCTGCCTTTACACGCACATGAACTTTAATGTCATCCCAGTCTTAGTCTGTAGGGTTCAATATTGAGTTGGCCCACCCTTTGCAGCTATAACAGCTTCAACTCTTCTAGGAAGGCTGTCCACAAAGTTTAGGAGTGTGTCTATGGGAATGCTTGACCATTCTGCCAGAAGCGCAGCTTGCTTTGTGCACTGGTGCATAGTCATATTGGAACAGGAAGGGGCCACCCTCAAACTGTTCCCACAAACCAAATGATTTGGACCAGTGCACAAAGCAAGGTCCATAAAGACATCTATCGGGTTGAGGCCAGTCAAGTTCCTCCACCCCAAACTTGCTCATCCATGTCTTAATGGACCTTGCTTTGTGCACTGGTCCAAATATTTTGGTGGGAAGGTTATGGTGTGGGGTTGTTTTTCAGGGGTTGGGCTTGGCCCCTAATTTCCAGTGAAGGGAACTTTTAAGGTATCAGCATACCAAACCATTTTGGACAATTTCATGCTCCAAACTTTGTGGGAACAGTTTGGGGATGGCCCCTTCCTGTTCCAGCATGACTGCGCACCAGTGCACATAGCAAGGTCTGTAAAGACATGGATGAGTGAGTTTGGGGTGGAGGAACTTGACTGGCCTGCACAGGGTCCTGATCTTAACCCAATAGAACACTTTGGGATGAATTATAGAGGAGACTGCGAGCCAGGCCTTCTCGTCCAACATCAGCGCCTGACCTCACAGATGCGCTTCTGGAAGAATGGTCAAACATTCCCACTCTTAAACCTTGTGGACAGCCTTCCCAAAATAGTTGAAGCTGTTATAGCTGCAGAGGGTGGAACAACTCAATATTGAACCGTACGGAATAAGACAGGGATGCAATTAAAGTTTGTGTGCGTGTAAAGGTGGGTGTCCCAAAACTTTTGGCAATATAGTGTATATATAGTTTAGTTATTTGCACAATCCAACTTTATAATTGTTTTACTTGTAGGCGCTGCATTTACCCTATGTCAATATTAGTGGCCAGGGGCAGGAATAACTGAGCCCTTTATGCTGCATTAGTGGCAATTTGCAGTGTTAATTAACCCCTTCATAATGTAGCATGAAGAGTTAATAAACATTGCCACTGACCATTAATGCAGCACTAAGGGGTTAATTAACACTGCCACTGCTCATTAATACAGTTGTGGTCAGTGAGTGTTAATTAACTTCTTCAAAATTTATAATTTTGCAGAAATGCAGGAATTTTTTTTTAACATGGGTTCCTATGGAACATGTTCACATCAATGCATTTTTGTGCCACTGTGTTTTTGTAAAGGGTTGGGGACTTTTTTTGCCGCAAAATGCAGCATTTTGCATGTAATAGACTTCAATGGGCATGCAAGAAAAATGCAAGTGCTGCGGTTTTGACATGATTTTGACGCAATTAGCATTTTGCATTTCTAAATCTGCCTAGCAACAAAATTTCCCCCCAAAAAATGCAAAACGCGGCAAAATTGTAGTAAAAACGCAGCACTTGCTTTTTTCTCCCTGACCCTTTCCAAAAACGCAGAGGCACAAAAAAGCATTGATGTGAACATGTTCCATAGGAACTCATGTTAAAAAAATTCCCTGCATTTCTGCAAACTGCAAAATGCATCAAAAAACGCACTAGTGTGAATGGAGCCTTATACAACATTGGCCAGTGACAACATTAATTAACCCCTTCGTAATGCAGCATGAAGGGATTAATAAACACTTCCACTGGCCAGCAATGCCGCATGAAGGGGTTAATAAACATTGCCACTTATGTATCACAAAGTGGTTAATTCACACTGCCACTGGCCACTAATGCAGCAGGGACCAGTAGCAGGGTTAATTAACCCTTTAAAATTTTGCTTTGGTTTATTATATATCCTACCTCATTCAATCTGCTCCAACATGGTGCCACTCTCTCACCCCTACCTCTGTATGACGTCATGTCAGAAGCAAGGACAAACTGTCATCTGTCGGACAGAGATCACTCCACCTGACAGAAGTCAGTGTGACTTCTTCTAGTGCTGGATGCAGGAGCGTAAAGAACTCTCCAGCACTCTGCACCCTGCTGCCACTCTACAAAGTGCTCTGCAGTGTCATTCTGCTCCAACTACGTGCCCCCCTTCCCATTGAATTGCTGTGCCTAGAGCTCCTGCCCCTTCAACCCCCCTTGCCCCAGCCTTGTTTACCAAAGTTTCACACAAGGACCAGGAAGTCAACCTAAAATTTAGCCACAGGTTCAGGGAGTGATATGTGATCCTAGGCTAGTTCACACTGGCATAACATGCAGCCTTTTGAGAGGTGATTAAAAAGCCCCTCAACCAACCAATGCAAATGATACAATGGACAAAGTGCTGTTCACAATATCAAAACATGAATTGTTAGCGTGAAAATTGAAGCCTCGAGTCAGGAAGCGTTTGAAGCCTTTCAGCGCCTCCCATTCAAGTCTATGGTAATGCTTCACAAATGCTCTGGCAGTTGTGGTGCAGTTGCTGGGTGTTAAGAAGAATTTATTTTCTGTAATGAAATAGGCATTTGTGGAGCGGTTTTAACGCGTCTTAACACTCATCAAACGCTTCAAAACAGCCCATAGGGTGTGTGAGGAGCATTTTTAACCCATCATTAATGCTTGTAAAACACCCGTTTAACACCCATACTAATGCTCATTAGCGCGAGTCTAACGCCCATACTAGAGCATTTGTTAAGCGTTAGAAATTTAGTCAAGTGTGAACAAGCCCTAAGCGTGTTCTTCAATTCAGCCCTGGCTCACATAGGTGTGATGCGGGAACTGTGCGAATCCACTGCCGGTTCCCGCATCACACCCGACTCGCACAGCAGTCAACACTGCCATATGCGAACTGAAGGGAGGTGTCAATACATTGTTAACGACACCCCCTTTTCAGTTTGCATATCACAGTGCGAACTGCAAACTTGCACATGAATCGGATGGCATGTCTATGAACACCCATGTGATCCGGTTCTGCTGCGGACCACCGCACGGACATCGCATATGATTTGCACTGCAGTGCGGCGCTAATCATATGCGATATTGCTGAGTGCACTGGTGTGAACCAGGCAGGGCTGAAACTGTGGGGGCAGGGGGGATGGTTCCCCGGGCTCCACATGGGGGGGGCGCTGTCATTAGCAGGAGTAGCGAGCGAGCAGAGGAGGAGGAGGGAACTCAGAGGCAGTGCAGTATGTGTGCTCTCACCTTCTACTTTGATGTAAGGGGGCTCTGATGTAAGGGTGCACACTGATGTAAGAAAGGACTCTGATGTAAAGGGGGGCAGGCACGCCACCAGGCGTCGTCTTGGCCTAGTGTACCCACAAGTATCTGTACGGTAGGCTAAGTACACGTTCAAACGTCAAGCGTGACACTATACGTTTGACTTTTCCCCCACAGCAATTGTTACATAACTGTG
>BLSH010316628.1:144582-163540 GCA_018402905.1 Glandirana rugosa
TTTCTGTACCCCACTAGTGACTGGTCTCTGTTCTGAGTGAACCCCATTTACAACCACACTCTGGGATCTATCCTTTAGCCAACTGCATATCCACTGAACCACCCAAGGGTTAAGTCCCAGCTTGTACAACTTTTGTATCAGATCATTATGTGGAACTGTATCAAATGCCTTGCTGAAATCAAGATAAGCTATGTCCACAGCACCACCCTGGTCCAAAACACTGGTAATATAGTCAAAGAATTCAATCAGATTTGTCTGGCACGATCTGCCCTCAGTAAAGCCATGTTGCTTTGGGTCCAGCAAGCTGTGTATTTTTAGGTGATCAATGATCCTTCTTTTGAGAAGTGATTCCATTACCTTGACTACAATTCATGTTAAGCTCACTGGCCTGTAATTGCCAGCTTCTACCTTGCTGCCCTTCTTGTGGATAGGTACAATATTAGCTATCCGCCAGTCATGGGGAACTTCTCCTGTTAGAAGAGATGTATTTAAAAGATTTGTTAATGGTCCAACAACTATATCGCAAAGTTCTCTTAGAACTCTGGGATGAATACCGTCAGGGCCCATTGCTTTATTTAGCTTTAACCAAGCCAGTTCCTCAGTCTCCAGAAATCCTAAAAATGAACCATCATTACTAGAACCAATATGATTTCCTAACTTGTTATCATTAGTGCAGTCTGTTTCTGAGAAGACTGAACAAAAGTAATTGTTTAAATGGTTTGCTACATCCTGGTCTCCCTCAACATATGTGTTGTGCCCAGTTTTCATTTTGGTGATCCCATTGTATTTTTTCCTTCTATCACTAATGTACCTAAAAAAGGTTTTATCTCCTTCCTCAATAGACTTAGCAATTTCCTCCTCTTTCTGTGCTTTTGATCCTAGCTCTTCTCTCCTCACACTGGAAACTGTGTGAGGAGAGAAGAGCTGGTAACAGTGAGTTATTGATCTGTTTACATTACATGTGTTCGGCTGTGAGTAATACGCCGCCACCGACAGAGCCGGGATGCACGTCGTCCCAGAATGAGAGCCGCACTGCTCCACCGTCATTTGACGGTGGGCAGACAGCAAGTGGTTAAAGAACCATAAAAAAAATGTAAATGGTATATGCACATTTTTTTGTAAAAATTGCTAAGGTTTTGTTTGGAATGTTTGTTTGGATACAGTCCTAGAGAGACTGCCTTTTTGGTTTTACTTCACTCAATTGGTATGTTGCTAATATTCATTTCATTTGATTATGACAATTATGTGTTGCAAGGTTGCAGAAAAAGTTCTAAGGCAGAATATCTGCTTAGGTAAAGTGTGCAGTTCTGGTTTCACTTCAGAGGATAAGAGGGACTGAAGGTGTTTTGCTTCAGGTCACTTCTGAATCCAATCTGGGATTGGGCCTTTTAATGCTTAGTTGAATCCTGCTGCAATATTAAGTATGAGAAAGATGTTCGATTGAGTATATATATGTTGAGTAATGAAAAGTGACACATTGAAACATTTTTATTTCCGTTTGCTTATGGACTTATGTTTGTTTTTTTAAATGGCAAGAATATTATTGTTAATACCTCCAAAAGTTTTGAAAAATAAAAAAGGGGGAAAAAGGCTTGAGAAAGCCCTCATCTAGTAGTTTGATTCTGTGATTATTCATGTTCACTGGAGAATATCTGCCCCCTATTATACACCTCTATCTGGATGTTCTACTTGAAGAAATTATTGGATCATTGTATGGGGATCCTATTTGTTGTTTTGAAGGCAGGAGGTCCTGAAATTATTTCAGAAGCCTTGTCAAGCCATGATTTCAGTATGACCCTTCTCTACTCTTCAAAATGCTGAAGGTTGAAAGAGACTCCTGTAAAGGACTGTCATGTTCTCCTTGTTTCCTTATTTCTCATGAACATTTGCTGTACAGTTGAGATGGCAGCTGAAATGACCCTTATGTATAAGATTTGAAAGGGATAAAGAGGATTAACATGACTATATGTTAGATCTATTTTAGTGATCCTGTTGGAGGATCAAAGGGGAGGATTGTAAGGGTCTTGTAAATACCCCCACCCCTTAATTATGTACTTACTTTGTCCTGTGCTATAACTTAATTTAGAGTGCTTCTTAAACATTGGCTCTTTAGCTGACAAGTTTTAATATGTGGCAACATTGTTATGATTATTATTATAGAAAAGATGATACTGAACATGACAAAAATAACTTTAGGTGGTTTGGCGAAAAGCCCAGAAAATGTTTACCCAAATATAATCATAAATACTGATAAATAGGTCTGGGAACTAATATGAAGATTTTCCAAATGTACACACATATACATACTTTAAGAATATGTGTATTAATCACGTTAAAGTGTTATTAAGGGTGACAAGCATATGTATATTAATAATTCTATGAAAGTGGGTTTGTCTTTAATGATGACAAGCAATGGGTGGACATTTTCTTGTATTGGTTTCTACTGGTGTGATGTAAATATCGCTTGATCATATCTTGATAATATATTGTATTTAAGATACTGAAACAGGAAATAAAGAACGAGCGATGCATTATTCTCTGTCCATGTGTTGACTTTTGTTTACATTGCTCCCCGCAGAGCTCTGTGTGTGTGTGTCTGGGAGTGAGGAACAGAGAGTGCCACACAGGTTAGTATAGGAGAAGCATAAAGGGAATACATCCTTAATGATAGAAAGGTATTATTAACTTGTTGTAAAGTCAGGTTAAGGCATCCTTTCAGGGCAGTATACGGACAGGCTAGAGCAGTATATGGACAAGCTAGGGCAGTATATGGACAGGCTAAAGCAGTATACGGACAAGCTAGGGTAGTATACAGACAGGCTAGGGTAGTATATAGACAGGCTAGGGTAGTATATGGACAGGCTTGGGTAGTTTATGGACAGGCTAAAGCAATATACAGACAGGCTAGGGTAGTATATGGACAAGCTAGGGTAGTATACGGACAGGCTAGGGTAGTATATAGAAAGGCTAGAGCAGTATATGGACAAGCTAGGGTAGTATACAGACAGGCTAGGGTAGTATACAGACAGGCTAGGTTAGTATATGGACAAGCTAGCACAGTATACAGACAGGCTAGGGCAGTATATAGACAGGCTAGAGCAGTATGCAGCTAGGATAGTATACGGACAGGCTAGGCCGCTAGGGTAGTATATAAACACGCTAGGACAGTATATAGACAGGTTAGAGCAGTATATAGACAGGCTAGGGCAGTATATAGACAGGCTAGGGTAGTATATGGATAGGCTAGTGTATTATATAGACAGGCTAGAGCAGTATACAGACAGGCTAGGGTAGCATATGGACAAGCTAGGGTAGTATACGGACAGGCTAGGGTAGTATATAGACAGGCTAGAGCAGTATATGGACAAGCTAGGGTAGTAAACGGACAGGCTAGGGTAGTATACAGACAGGTTAGGGTAGTATACAGACAAGCTAGCGCAGTATACAGACAGGCTAGGGCAGTATATAGACAGGCTAGAGCAGTATGCAGCTAGGTTAGTATACAGACAGGCTAGGCCGCTAGGGTAGTATATAAACAGGTTAGGGCAGTATATAGACAGGTTAGAGCAGTATATAGACAGGCTAGGGCAGTATATAGACAGGCTAGAGCAGTATATAGACAGGCTTGGGTAGTATATAGAAAGGCTAGAGGAGTATATAGACAGGCTAGGGTAGTATATAGACAGACTAGAGCAGTATATAGACAGGCTAGGGTAGTATATAGATCGGCTAGGGCAGTATATAGACAGGCTAGAGCAGTATATAGAAAGGCTAGGGTAGTATATACAGGCTAGGGTAGTATATAGACAGGCTAGGGTAGTATGTGGACAGGCTAGGGTAGTATACAGACAGGCTAGGGAAGTATATAGACAGGCTAGGGCAGTATATAGACAGGCTAGAGCAGTATATAGACAGGATAGGGTAGTATATAGACAGGCTAGAGCAGTATACAGACAGGCTAGGGTAGTATATGTCTAGTCTAGGGGGAGGGAGAGAAAGGGGGGTGGAACGGATGGGAGAGAGGGGGGAGATGGATTGAGGAAGGGGAGAGAGAAGGGAAGGGAGGGGAGGGGGAGCGAGAGGAGAGTGAGAAGGAGGAAGAGAGGGGGAAGGAAAAGTGGAGGGTGGGGGGAAGAAGGTGCATAGCACAAAGGGGATGAACAGACAGGGGGGTTGTTCTGGGGATGGAAGCCTCACTCACCAATTATGTCTCCCCCATTCAGTCCGGTGTCCCTCAGGGCTGTGGCAGCTATTGTTTTAAAAGTGCCACTCAGCTGTTCACAGAACTCCTCTTGAAACACGGAGCAAGTACATGGCATGCAGGTGGCTGGAGTGTGGGCCGGGTTGGGTGGGCACAAATGGGAGGCAAAGTATCAGATTGGACAAGCAGCAGAGTGAGGGTGGGGTTAGGAGGACAGTGGAGACAGGATACAGCCCGACTCCTGTGCAAGCTGGCTTTACCCGCTCTCACTGGGGTTTATTTACTAAAGGCAAATCCACTTTGCTCCACAAGTGCACTGCTAGTGCTCCACAAGTGCACTGCTAGTCAGTGGCGGCTGGTGAAGTTTTAGGATGGGGTGCCAGACCCCGCCCTTCCTTTTTGACCCCTCCCACTTCTCATAAGCCCCACCCTTATAGACTCCACCCACTCCATCCCCTGTATTCCACATATTGTGTCAGGAGTATACAGCCCAGCATCACAGGACAGAGTATACAGGCCAGCATCACAGGACATAGTATACAGCTCAGCATCACAGGACAGAGTATACAGCTTAGCATCACAGGACAGAGTATACAGCCTGCATCACAGGACACAGTATACAGCAAGCATCACAGGACTGAGTATACAGCCAGCATCACAGGTACCATATATAGCCAGTATCACAGGTAGGGGTATATAGCCAGTATCACAGGTAGGGGTATATCCAGTTTCACAGGGAGGGGTATGTAGCCAGTATCGCAGCGAGGGGTATAGCCAGTATCACAGGGAGGGGTATGTAGCCAGTATCACAGGGAGGGGTATGTAGCCAGTATCACAGGGAGGGGTATAGCCAGTATCACATAGAGGGGTATGTAGCCAGTATCACAGGGAGGGGTATGTAGTCAGTATCACAGGGAGGGGTATGTAGCCAGTATCACAAGTAGGGGTATGTAGCCAGTATCACAGGGAGGGGTATGTAGCCAGTATCACAAGTAGGGGTATGTAGCCAGTATCACAAGGAGGGGTATGAAGCCAGTATCACAAGTAGTGGTATGTAGCCAGTATCACAGGGAGGGGTATACCCAGTATCACAAGTCGGGGTATGTAACCAGTATCACAGGGAGGGGTATAGCCAGTATGACAGGTAGGGCTATGTAGCCAGTATCACAGGGAGGGGTATGTAGTCAGAGCACAACACCCCCACCCCCACCCCCCTGTCGCGGGACTCGTGGCACTGATAGCAGCACACAACCCCCCCGACACAGCACTTACCGCTGTGTGTCCTCCACAGTATAGGGCAACATAGAGCATTGGCTGCTGTCTCCTCCGCTGTGTGCCCTCCTCCGTTCCTGTAGGGCAGCAGGGGCGGAACCTTCTCCTCTGTTCTTTCTGTCTCCCCGTCCTTAGCACCAGGCATCCAATAGGATCGCCTGGCGCTTTGGCCAATCGGGAAACAGGTCTCACAGACTTGGCTCCTGATTGGTGGGGAGGCACTGTAGTGTGAAAATAGCGAAAATTAATTCGCTATTGTCACACAATTGGGTGGGCTCGGGCGCTCTGCGCCCCGAGCCCACCCTTTTATGAAGCCTGTTAGAGCCTCTGGATCTAGTCAGGTGCTTCCAAAAAAAACACCTCCTCCCACCACCGCCATAGGACTCCATGCGTCCGGCGTCCAAAAAGGGGCCGGGCGCATGGATGGGGGAGGCGGCAGGGATAGGGGGCGGTGCTTAATGCACGGGCCGCCACTGCTGCTAGTGCTCCACAAGTGCACTTGGAAGTGCAGTCCCTGTAGATGCAAGGCGGACATGCAAGGAAAATAAAAAACAGCATTTTTGCTTGTACGTGATTGGATGATAAAATCAGCAGAGCTTCCCCTCATTTCAGATCTTCCCCTCAGATCTACAGCGACTGCACTTCCAAGTGCACTTGTGGAGCACTAGCAGTGCAACTGTGGAGCACTAGCAGTGCACTTGTGAAACAAATTGGATTTGCCTTTATTAAATCAACCCCACTGTGTCACTATGAGAGGCTGAGGAGCACCAGAGCTAGCGACATATAGCCGTTCTCCATCTCCACACTGTGTCAGTCAAGGTGCCTGGGGGAGAAGACACTACTCCTGCAGCTGCTCAAACAGACTCCGCCCCCTGCTCTAGCGGCGCATGTTTATTCTCATCCCCGGCTCGGCTCATCCTCTGGCTTGTCACCCCGCATCCCGTATAAGAGCTCCAATCTGCTTGGTGCGGCGGGGTGCTTGATAGCAGCGAGTGGGTCACTGTCTGCAAGTATTTTACCGCCCCCTCCATCCTGGTACCCTAGGCAGCTGCCTATCTCACCTAATGGTGATGCCAGCCCTGCAAACATGTTATGCATACTGGTTCTGTGCAGTGGTTTTGCACAGAGCAGGCCAGATCCTCCTCTTCTCGGGTCCCTTGCCTGCACTCCTGGCCCCACTCTCCTGCCAAGTGCCCCCAAAACAAGCAGCTTGCTCTGGGGGCACCCGAGCCACTGCTCTGTGTGTCTATTCAGACACAGAGCCGCGGCTCGCCCCCACCTCCTCTCTCCCCTCATTGGTTCACTGATTTTGCTTGACAGAAGCGGGAGCCAATGGCGTCTACTGCTACTCAGCAAATGGGGAGGGACAGTCCTGGACAGCTGAGGCACTAGTGCACATCACTGGATTGATAAATATTGACATACTTCACTATAGAAGGCATCCTTTTCTTTCTATCTGTCACTGGAGATCTAGTTTGTGTCTAATCAAACTGGTGGCCTTGACTAATAACCAATAGGATCAACAGGAGAGGCATCTTTATTTCTGTTATATATGACTATCTGTAATGGGGGTCATATAAGTCTGGTGAGTGTGCTTGGTATTGGTGAAGGAAGACACTCAGTCACTTTGGTGCAGAATTACAAAGAAGACAACAGTATATTCACCATTTGTACTCATTGGAGACATCTGGTGGTAGAATATGGACATTGCACGTAATGCACTTTATTTTTGAGCACTTGATATTTGGATATTATGTTCATAGTGTCACATTTGATATATTAATGCTTGTTTGTAATTAACCAATTTTTGCACAATTTTTATAGAAGTACAAAACTATTTAATCACATATAGGTTGCTCAACCTCACAACGTGCTGCTCCGTAATTTATATATTAATTGATTTATTGATATAGCACATATTGAAAATTATTGCACAGGTTAAGGGATTATTCCTTATTTTTATCACACTAATTTTTACCTGGCTATGCCAGTAACACACTTCCAGTCCTTTAATGCCAATGGTCTCTCATCCTTCTGTATCTGGACAAATAAAACAAGAAAGGACCATCGAACCCCATCCACCTCCTTTTGTTCATAACATAGAGGGGAGTGGTTCTGTAGTCCACAGAGCTAACTAAGAACAATGTAACGCATAATAGTCAGCACAGGCAGAAAGCACAGAAAGTTATCAACTCATAAAATTTCTGGTCTAGTCAACAGGCATTTTTTCAAAATATTAAACAGATATAACCAAACAATTTCAATTGTAAATTTAACAGAACAAATAAAAACACCCAAATAAGAGAAGTTTATTATTAAGGTTTAGAAATGCTTTCATTTAACTTCATTGAAAGGGGAAGTTTGCTTCTAAGTCTTGCTGTTGTTTGTTGTGCTGCTATAAATATGTGATAGTGGTTTCTGTTGGACTCTTGTCAAGTTATCTATTCATGGATGTAAACGTGCCACCCATAGATTTATGAATTGCATTACCATCTACAGAACAAGCTCTAAAACAGGTTTCAGGAAAGAAAAGTGATTGCATGGGCAATTATAGTAGGAACTAGGTACCAGCACTTCACCAGCATTGATTTTAACATTAATACATCAATATAATATTTGGCAAAGTTGGTTCATATAAATTCCCATTTTTCGTGTGTTATAGTAATAGCCAAGTCTGTCTCCAATTTCTGCAAACCTACAAACTTTAGTTTGAACAACTTCATGAAAATGAAAAAAAAACATAGGATATTCCTTAGAAATCTAGACAAAAAAAAAAATGGACTGGCTATTCATACTTCCTTTTCTCCAGTAGGACAACTCCAACATTGACATCCAAAACCCCCACGATAACTATGCTTTCAGAAACCCTAGGCCAAACAAGTTGGCTAGAAGGGCATGCCCTTATTAAAATACCTGATATAAAAATGCCAATACTTGCTCCAATGCAAATAAGTCCAACCGGTAACTGAAATTACCAATTTCAGTAATCTAAGGGACAATCCAAGCCTGGCCTCACTCTATTCCTTCGAAGGAAAGACTTTATTGAAAGATATGGCCTAATAAAGGTAAACCAATTGAATGATAACCCAACCCCAAAATCCTTTGTCATTCTAAAGGCAGAATTTGACCTGCCCAAAAATTAAGTTCTATAGACTTTTTACCTGGAACATCTTACTCTGGAAAGAGGCAACCATATATAACATAATCTTAAAGCCTCGTACACACGGGACGATGATCGTATACAACAGGCCGTAACAACGACCGTTGCATGCGATATCGATCGTTCGTATGCGCGATTAGAACAGTCGAACATACGACGGTCGTACAAGGGAGTTGTATGAGCAGACTAGAAAACTTGGTGGTACCAACAAGCGGTTATATGACCGTTGTATCGTGTGTACAGAGAATTTGGTACAACAAAGTTGTATTGTGCAAAACACGCATGCTCCAAAGTCAGGAACGGCCGGATGCTAATTACATGCACCTGAACGTTCTTTCTGTGGTCATACGATCGTGTAGTGCAGTCAGTATGCAATTTACATTATGCAACATACGATTTGCGACGATCGTACGTACGATCGTCATCCCGTGTGTACGAGGCTTAACAGTTTTCCAGTTCAAAGAGGGATAGTACAATGAAAAAGATGTTTTCCTGATCTTTTCACATATAATCCATGGATTTTCACACATAGCATGGAATGAGAACCTGCAATCTAAAAAAAATTTCACAGATATAAAATAACATTACAAAAGTGGATTATGTCTACAATTAACCTTGATCATGCAAGACAGCAGATGAATACAAATTTGGAGTGAATGCTTAATTTTTCCAAACAATTTGGTTATTACCTCTATGTCTTGCGTGTGTGTATGCTACCCTTGCAGGAGCCACTTGGTAATTTGGGCTCTCTGTTCTGCTACTCAACTGCTCAGGCCACTGATATGCAGAAGTGATCTGCACACTGGACAGCGCTGTCCACTCTCTGGTCGTCTCACGGCAAGAGTAAGCTGTGTCCTGTACGGTCTGAAAAATGCAGCTCTTTCCCCTCCTCTCGGAAATCTCCTCTATGGGGAATTTAGTTCAAAAGCTCTTTGTCACACACAGCATAGAGTCTCTCCTCCAGACTAAAGTTTTAATAGTGCTTCAGCCAGTGTTTCTCTCGCTCTCCATTCTTAGCACCTGGCTACATGTGAATATTGTCTGTATTAACTGCACTCTTTGGCCTACCCAATAGGGTGGGGTACCAGCACTTTACATGAAAGTATAAAATATAAAGTGCATAAAGTGCATAAATAAATGGTTCTATATGAACACTTAAATCACTAAAGTGCTTATATAAACAAAAAATATAGTGCGTTAATAGGACTGGCCCCTAGGGGTCAGTATGACACGAAACTTAATATGCATAACAACAGAATGTCCACTGTGATTCCTGATAACATATGCAATATAGCAAATTGTAAATCAAAAAAATATAAAATCAATGTGCGGATTAGCAAAAGACTGTGAATCAATCATAAAGTCCAACTCAATGTGCAAAATAGCAAAGTTATGTCCAATGGATATATAGGTGAGTGTCAAATGCAGAGTTCATAATCTCCAATAAGTTGCCAGAGTAACATCAATCCTGGTCTCAGATAAAGTGATTGTGCAATCCTCCACCAGTGAAAATTGACAGTTTATATTTTATAATTTCATGCAAAGTGTTGGTACCCCACTTTAGTGGGTAGGTCAAAGAACGCGGTTAATACAGACATCAATACGAACATTTTGGGTAAGACCCATTTACACCAGCAGCTCTATTAGAAAAGGTTTTTGCGCTGGCCTAGGGAACATTTCCTTCATTCATATGTGAATATTGTGTTTCAATTAAAATGAGAAAATGCCTTTATCTACTTTTCCATTTTAAATTCAATATAGCAGAACATATAATATCACCATATATCTATTTTCTTTCCTTTAATTAGAACTGTTTTTCCATTAAAACGTCCTTAGTCGTAAAATAATTTTTTAAGTTCTATACAAAAGACCATTATAATTCAAAGTAAACTTTTCATTTCATTTCACCAAAGCGTTAAAGCGGAGGTCCGAGGGCTACAAAAAAAATTAAAAGTCAGCAGCTACACATACAGTAGCTGCTGACTTTTAATATTAGGACACTTACCTGTCCTGGAGTCCAGCGATGTCGGCACCCGTCGCCGATCTTCGGATCGGAGGACGGGTGCAGCCGCCTCCATCGCGGTTAAGGGAACCAGGACGTGTAAGCAGTACAGCTTCACGCCGGGCACCTTACTGCGCATGCGCGAGCTCTGCCGCGCTCTGCTACTGGCCAGGCGGCCAGTAGCAGAGCGAGCAGGGAGGAGGGAGCCGGGCTTCTGACGTCAGCGGCTGCGTCCGCCGGCCAGAGCTCCCGGAAGTGTGGAAAAGGACACCTGTCTAAAGACAGGTGTCCTCTTCCCCCTCCCCCCCGAAAGGTGCCAAATGTGACACCTGAGGGGGGGAGGAATACAACCAGCGGAGGTTCCACTTTAGGGTGGGACTCCGCTTTAAGCTAGATTACTGCAGAAAGGTGCCCACAAACTTTTTAAAAACCCTAGAAATCCAAAGACCTCAGGATGTATGTGTTAGGAAAAGCCAACAGTCCTGGTGTTTTGGCGCCCTTGCCCCCTTCTCCGCGGTGGTGTGCGCGCATGCGCCAGAAATGGCGCCAAACGGCTCTTCTTAGACCTGTGGAGCCCAGCAGCAAGTGCTGTCCATTCTACAGCGTCCTGTGACCTGTGAGCCCCAGCTCTACCTCTGTTTCCTGAGATTACCTGTTTCCTGTTTGACCTGGCTAGCCTTGACCTGCTGATTGCTACCTGCACCGACCCCAGCTTCCTACGACCATCCGATTGCCTGATCCTCCTGTACCTCTGCTGCCTGCCTGATAATGACCCTGCTTGGACCTGACGACCCTTCTGCTTAGGCCCTTGGTACCGCATAGCCAGCCCATTGCCGACCCAGCCTGCATGACCATCCCTGTGATCGGCACAATCCTCTGGATCATCACACCACCATCAGTGACCTTCCAGCCCTCGTGCCATTCCGCACTCTTGGACTTCCTGTCTGCTCTATCAGGGGTCCCAGAATCGGGTGCTCAAGAGCGGTTGCTCCATGCACAAGACAGAATCCACCACCAGGACTGTGACAGTATGCAATGTAAATTCTGACTTTTTTTGGTAAAGTTGAGACCCTGGCTCAGCCCCTCTCAACTTCTGCTCTCTTTGGGCCATCTTTATAATAAGCACTTTCCATAGCCAGTGGTGGATTCTGAGAAGTGAAAGGCAGGCTAGCTCACAACTTTGCCTGGAATTTCATAATTTGCATAGCAGTTTGGAGTACAGCAATGAGAAACCTGAAAGACTCATTGGGCTCATTGCTCCTACTTTTATGTGGCTAGATTACAGTTGAACTTTAGTCAGCATTATGTTGGGTGAGCTGTGCAAACGTGTGCAAATGCATAGCATATTGGATCCAAGCTGGAACAACAAGCCCACTAGAACAACAAGCCCATTCCCCAATCTCAATTTTATTGATGCCCCATAGTCAATGCTCTGTCAAGGTCAGGGATCAGGTTCAGAGACCAGTAGCTATAGCCGTAAAGAGGCTCTCACTGACCAGCAGGATAAATACATAAGCAGATCACCTTGACAGATGACACAGGCGCACCTGAGATGTGGAGTCTAAGCACTAACCAGTGTTTACCAGAGCTCCTGATGGTGGAGAGTTTTTCTGCATGTTCGTACCAGGTCTTGGTCCTCAGGATAGCCCCACCAGTAGGTAAGCAAGCTGGGGTCCAGTAGCAGATATAGCAGAAAGGGATCAAGCAGAAATGTAGTCATTAAAGAGGCTAAAGTTTGGTAACAAGTGGTTGCAGGTTGGGATCAAGCAGAAGTGTAGTAAAGTAACAAGCCAAAGGTCAGTAACGAGTGGTAGCGGAGATACAGACAGCAGCAGGAGAGAGAAGAGAGAGATATTGGAGAACAATAATCTGACAAACAGGAAGGCATGGCTAAAATAGGACATTCATGGGAGGAGCAGCACAGCAGAGGGCACCCAAACAGTGCATCTCAACTGGCTGAAAGCTTCTAACCAAACCTCTAACTTGACACCAGCCAAATCTTTTAATAACAGCTTTTCTTTAATATAGATACTGTAAGTTATGTGTTCACAGTTCTGTGTAAACGTTCCCGGTAAGATGAAAAACGATCCATCTGTTTGTAGATATTATGTATTATTATTTACTGAGCTACTTCTTTATGCATATGAGTGTTTCTTCTGGCAAGGCATCATCATTATTTTAATTGTATTAAATATTTTAAGGGTGAATAATCTAAACATAGGCACATAGAGCAGTATGACTGATACCTGCCCTTTATATGGAGTTCTGTCATGACATTTGGTAGGTGTAATTGCAACCTAAGGATCATGGGGCCCCACAGCAAAATTTCTCTTTCTGAAACCCAACTGTTTTAGAAACATATCGCAGGTTCTGTCATCTTTTTTCCCCTCCCCCACTCTGTGGGTGGCATCGAGTTTGTGACTCTTCGTAAGCCTCTGGGATCCTAGTTCTGCCATTGGAGAGATTGGAAAAACTTCTGGGACTCCTCATTCACTGAAAATAGGAAAAAATCTCTGGTCAACCATCATCGTTTCTCCAACCCCATAAGGAAGAGGTAAATATGTGCACCACAACAAACTGTACATATAAATATATACTATGATATGAGATTTCCAAGCTATTTGATATGCCTTCTAGAAATAACCAAAATAACCCCCTGAAGAACACCACGATTTATTGTATGGTCAAAACGCATCTGAGCATCTTAATGGCTGACCACTGTCCTGCATAGTATTATGTTAAATAATGTCTGCATTGTGATGTATAATGGAGAAAATGTATTTTGATAGATGGCCAGAGCTCATGTTTTTAACCATATTGATATATGTTACAATTTTTGCATCTTTTGATACAAATAAAATCTTTTAATAAAAAGAAACAAATCTTTATTTAATTAATTTGGATGCTGCCTGAAAGCCCCTAGAGGGAACATCCTCAATTCTGAAAGCTTCCAACCAAACCTCTAACTTGACACCAGCCAAATCTTTTAATAACAGCTTTTCTTTAATATAGATACTGTAAGTTATGTGCACACAGTTCTGTGTAAGCTTTCCAGATAAGATAAAAAATACTCCATCTGTTTGCAGATATTATTATTATTATTTACTCAGCTGTTTCTTTATGCATATGATTGTTTCTTCTGGCAGGGCATCAACATTATTTTAATTGTATTAAATATTTCAAGGGTGAATAATCTAAACAAAGAGCAATAGGACTGATAACCTCCCTTCATATGGAGTTCTGTCATGTCATTTGGTAGGTGTAAGGATCCTAGTGCCCCACAGCAAAATTTCATGGGGCCACCTGGCAACCTCCCTACTGTCACTGTGGACGGAAGTAATCACGGACAAGTGACAGAAGTTGTCTGGAACCAGGGCAAGGAATTAACTTTTATTCTCCAGCTAATTACTTCTGCAAACTTGTTTAAATTATGTTTTTATTTTTTATAATGTGATATTTTTACAGTCTGAGGAAGACTGGCATAGTGAAAAAAATTTGGTGTGTGCAGTATGTGTGAACGCACTAAATCTATACTACTAAAACAGTTCAACATATTTTCCTGTATACAAAAGGATGCAGCGCAGTATACAGTGCAGAAATTCATATGATATGAAATTCAACATGAACATGAAGAGAGTCCATAGAAAAGTCCATAAAAGAAGAATGCTTCATGCAGACAGATCCACATCCAGTGTGAGAAATGCAAGAGCTATCAATGACTAGAGGGTTAAACACACTTGCCCCTCAGGGGTATCAAAAGAGCCTGCACGGTCCTACTCCTGTTCTGGGATCCTATGGAGCCTGGTTGCTCAGGGACAACAGCCTCTCACCACAGACCTCAGGGACATCGCTCACCAGGTGGAGTGTGTGGTCATAAAAAACAGGGACATGATATAAGTAACATATCTAAGCAACATATTTTCCTTACTGGACAGCTCGCAAAGGAGATCCGTTACTAACGTCAATGATTCTGAAGTCTCCTCCTGAAAGATCTCATGTGTATGTCTGATGTCAGCTCTTCTTAATTAGAAATGTCACAGCAACCTCTGCAATCCTTAATAATACAGTACTGGGCTTGTGTTATCCTCACATGAACACATTTTCTATGTTTAGTTTGCCTATTGGCCCCTTCCACCCCCAGGCCCCATAACAGCTGTGTATATTTCTAATCTTATTGTTTCATCGCTGAATGTAAGGACAGCTACACATAATGAAAATGTTTCTTAATACAAAATCACCTTTTCTAATACTACCTAAAGATTGGCAAAAAATATATAATATTTGAGAATTGGGTAATTTTCTAGGGAAAAAAATGCTAATTTTAACATGAGAGGAATGTCAGAATTGGTCTGTGTTGCAAGTGGTTAACATTAACCTACAATATGACTTGTGCAGCAATTGTATTTGCTATATTGTTTGTTTGGTTTTTTCTTTGCTATATTTTTTCCATGAAACTGGAGTCAGCTATAAAGGATTTTACTATATTTTTCAAATTGTAGTGAATTGCTTATTGTGGCACATTACCAGTCTGAGGATTTGGATTATTATTGGATAGATCTGAATGAGGGAGAGGACCATGTGACTTATCATACTCTTCCCCATTTACAGGTCCTATTATTTGTAATGTTACCCACGCAGGATGGGTCCTCTTTTCTGCCACGACTGCTTTGTCCCCATTGACACACTTGGTCATTGACTAAAAGCCATTTACAGCTGTGTGACTTAAGAGCTAGTAAGCTACCCCTCCATAATAATGCACATGAATTAGGCCTCAACAACTTAGAGGTAGATTAATTAAGCGTATTAAAGTGGTTGTCAACTCGTGACAACCACTTTAACAGGTAAGCCTATAATAAGGTCTACCTGTAGGTTCCCTGCATATCTCCCAAACCTGCACGGTTTAGGAGATATGCAGTGTACTGTGATGTGCCCACATCATAAGGCACATGCGCATTGAAAAAACGGCCTCCGTGCCGTTCCTTCACTGAAATTGTGCCGTGACTGGCAGCTGCGTGCAGGAGTGACGTCACGGGACTCTGGCTAGACACAGGGCCGGAGATTGTGGCAGGAAGGAAGAGAGGCAGAAGATGCATGTGGCCTGGAGCGGGGACATCGCTGGACATCGCGGGCTTCCAATGCAGGTAAGTGACACATAATGGGCTAATATGCGATGCATACTAGCCCATTATGCTTTTACTTTTTCAGGGTAATATAGAGGAATTAAACCCCATCAGGGTTTAATTCCTCTTTAAGGCAATGCAAACAAGTACAAGATAAATCGATAAGCATGTAATTGCACAAACCTAAAAGCACTATAAAGGGAGAAATGGTCAATAACACACTAGCTGACACTAAAAGGATTGTAGCAAGACTAAATTAAACTATAATTGGGTAGCTAGAGTCTCTGAGCAACCTCAACTGGTTCAGAAGAATCGAAAGGGTCCTGGCGTACAGCGGTGGGTGTATGCATTTCTAGTATGAGGGAACCTCTGGTAGAGGTAGACAGTACCTGAGTGGTTAATGTTGGTCGGCTTTGAGTGGGGCCCTTATTTAGATGGTACACTGTCCCTTTAAGAGTGTGGTTGGATGATAGAAGATAGATTGCTAAGTAGTGCAGTTTCTATTTGGATTGTGTGCGTTGGGCATTTAGGATGTGCAGTTCAGCCCTCCACTTCCTGGCAAGCGACTGATCTGGTCCCAATGGCTTGGTGGCACATCGTGGGATGTAGTGCATTACAGGTAAGTTATTTAACTAAAGCATTAGAGAAAAAAATGCCTTTTTAGCTAAACTTCAGCTTCAAATAATAAGTCACAATTTTCAAGCATCCATCTAAAACTGAGTTATCTACTGTAGAATGAACTTTTTCTGTAAATTTTACACCCAAGTTAGTATTAGCGTGAAGGCTTGTACACACAGTACAATTATTGGCCAACAACGGTTGTACAGCAGCATGTTGTCCAATAATCCGACCGTTAGTACGCACGATTTGACAGCTAATTTCTAATTAGTGTCAAACAGAAGTTGTATGTTAAGACTAGAAAACTTTTGTCTGCCAACAAGGTGTTGGCCAATTTTCGGCTTGTGTGTACAGAAGTTGGACCAACAAAAGTTGTAAGTAAACCTGTGTTACTAATTCACAAATCACATTCACCTGAACTTCCTCTTTATACGCTCGTAACACGTCACTATGTTCGGTTTTGTTGAATGATAATTTGACTCACGTCAGTACGCTAGACAAAACCACAGACAGCCAATTTGGACAAAAGTTCAACATGCGGTTGTACAATAATCAGCACGTGTGTACAAGGCATTAAAGAGACTCTGTCTGGCATGTAGTGGTGCGTGAAGATACCTGTAATAGACTCTGGAACCTTTCTGTTAACAAATCAAAAGCCAGGCCATTATGAGAGGCAATACTATGACATTTCCAGCTAGTGTCAGAACAAGCTAAAAAGTCAGTGCACACAGATTCTTACTGGCCCAGCATTATGAAAAGCAACCTAACTGGCCAAAAGGGTTGTGCAGGACATAGGAATAGGCAGGCAGCCTTTGGCATTACATCAGGTAATGATGCTTTGCCTGTCATAACTGTCATTCATCCGTGCAAGGAAGGTTTGATAGGCTGCTGTAGATATGCGTGTACTGATCTAGGAGTCTAGAGCAATTTGCCCCTCTTCCCCTTTTAGGCTCCATTTACACTTATGTGACTTGTCATGCAACTATGGACATGCAGGACAAGTCGTTCACCATGTTTTCCAATGATAACCATTCATATATGTGCGGTTTAAAGTTGCAGCAACTTCAAAGTAGTTCATGCACTAATTTGGTTCGACTTTCATGCAACTTGAGGGCAATAGACTTCAATGTTAACCCTCAAAAGTTGCCCGAAAGTCCTACGTGAATGTTATAAAATGCAATAGTTGTGCAACAGTTGTCCATTATTACTGGTCAAAGCCTAGTCATATCCAAGTTGCACCAGTGGCGGCCCAACCATAGGGGGTGCACGGGCGTCATCCCCCTATCCATGCGTCCGACTCCCTAATCTACATGCGGGGTGCCGAACACATGGATTTCAATGGGGATTCTTTTTTTTTTGAAGCACATGAATAGAGCCCCAAACCCACCCACTTGTCTGACAATAGTGAATTAATATGAAGCTTTTGTCTTCCTGATTCTTTTCCAGGCCAGTCAGGAAGCAGTTCCTGAGACCCTATTGGCCAGGGAGTCTTAGGACTCCCAGCCAATTGGGTCTCAGTCAGGATCCACTTTCTATTCGGCCTGGAGGAGAAGCAATGGCCCAGAAGTGAGGAGCTGCAGCCCGGACCCACCAAAGTTTCGCTCCAAAGTCGGCTCAACTTTGGAGTCGTACAAGTGTGAATGGAGCCTAAAGTGTCTCATTAGATTATTTCAGCTGATATTTTTGTCTTTATAAATGTGAATATACAGTGCCTTGCGAAAGTATTCGGCCCCCTTTGAACTTTGCGACCTTTTGCCACATTTCAGGCTTCAAACATAAAGATATAAAACTGTAATTTTTTGTGAAGAATCAACAACAAGTGGGACACAATCATGAAGTGGAACGAAATTTATTGGATATTTCAAACTTTGTTAACAAATAAAAAACTGAAAAATTGGGCGTGAAAAATTATTCAGCCCTTTTACTTTCAGTGCAGCAAACTCTCTCCAGAAGTTCAGTGAGGATCTCTGAATGATCCAATGTTGACCTCAATGACTAATGATGATAAATAGAATCCACCTGTGTGTAATCAAGTCTCCGTATAAATGCACCTGCACTGTGATAGTTTCAGAGGTCTGTTTAAAGCGCAGAGAGCATCATGAAGAACAAGGAACACACCAGGCAGATTTGGATACAAAAAGATTTCCCAAGCTTTAACCACTTCCTTACAGGACACTTACACCCCCTTCCTTACCAGACCAATTTTCAGCTTTCAGCACTCTCACACTTTAAATGACAATTACTCAGTCATGGTACACTGTACACAGGACATTCCTTCACCAATTTCGAACCCTTTAGAAAAACATAGGTTTAGACGGACCACACAAGGAACAAGAAGTACTACGAGAGACGCGAAATTTGTCTGGAGACTTTGATAGTGTCACGTCCACGTAAATATGCCTCTGAACTAATGTGTGTCCACCTAAGATAAATAGTAGTAATCAGTAACTCCAGTTGTAACCTAGTAAGTCTCTAGGAGTGACTTGAAGACCTCTCTCAAACGACGTGACTTTCATTTTCCCGACTTATTAAAAAGTGCGGGTTAAAAAGTCAAAAAATAAACAATTGTTTCAAACTTTATAGGT
>BLSH010316628.1:167861-192832 GCA_018402905.1 Glandirana rugosa
ACATGGTGGTGGCAGCATCATGGTTTGGGCCTGCTTTTCTTCAGCAGGGACAGGGAAGATGGTTAAAATTGATGGGAAGATGGATGGAGCCAAATACAGGACCATTCTGGAAGGAAACCTGATGGAGTCTGCAAAAGACCTGAGACTGGGACGGAGATTTGTCTTCCAACAAGGCAATGATCCAAAACATAAAGCAAAATCTACAATGGAATGGTTCACAAATAAACATATCCAGGTGTTAGAATGGCCAAGTCAAAGTCCAGACCTGAATCCAATCGAGAATCTGAGGAAAGAACTGAAAACTGCTGTTCACAAACGCTCTCCATCCAACCTCACTGAGCTCGAGCTGTTTTGCAAGGAGGAATGGGCAAAAATTTCAGTCTCTCGATGTGCAAAACTGATAGAGACTTCCCCAAGCGACTTACAGCTGTAATCACAGCAAAAGGTGGCGCTACAAAGTATTAACCCCTTCCTTACTGGGCACTTAAACCCCCCTCCTGCCCAGACCAATTTTTGGCTTTCAGCGCTGTCGCATTTTGAATGACAATTGCGCGGTCGTGCGACGTTGTACCCAAATAAAATTTGCGTCCTTTTTTTCCCACAAATAGAGCTTTCTTTTGGTGGTATTTGATCACCTCTGCCTCATTTCTGATCACTGCTATAAACAAAAAATGAGCGACAATTTTGCAAAAAGAACAATATTTTTTACTTTTTGCTAAAGTACAAATCCATTAAAAAAAATTATTCATCAGTTTAGGCCGATATATATTCTTCTACATATTTTTGGTAAAAAAAAAAATCGCAATCAGCGTATATTGATTGGTTTGCGCAAAAGTTATCGTGTCTACAAACTGGGAATTGATTTATGGCGTTTTTATTTATTTATTTTTTTTTACTAGTAATGGCAGCGATCTGCGATTTTTATCGGGACTGCGATATTGCTGCAGAAACGACGGACATTTTTTACACATTTTTGGGACCAATGACATTTATACAGCGATCAGAAATTTAAATATCCACTGATTACTGTGTAAATGTCATTGGCATTAAAGGGGTTAACCTGCGGGTGTGTTCTAACTGTGGGGGGGCAGGGCTGGCTGGGACATAACAGATCTAACTGATCCCAGTGACAGGGATCAGTAGATCTGGTATGTCCCCTGTCACAGAATGGGGAAACGCTGTGTTTACATCGGCGATTCCCCATTCTGAGGCTCCTAAAAGAGATCGATGGGTCTCGATCCGCCAGGAGGGCGCGCGAGGAGCGTGCACAGGGGACGACGTCCATGGACGTCATCCCGGCATTTCAGATCCGCGCTGGAGCCGTACTTCGGCAATAGCGCGGATCTGAAGTGGTTAACTTAAGGGGGCTGAATAATTTTGCACGCCCAATTTTTCAGTTTTTTATTTGTTAAAAAAATTTGAAATATCCAATAAATTTCGTTCTACTTCATGATTGTGTCCCACTTGTTGTTGATTCTTCACAAAAAATTACAGTTTTATATATTTATGTTTGAAGCCTGAAATGTGGCAAAAGGTCGCAAAGTTCAAAGGGGGCCGAATACTTTCGCAAGGCACTGTATTTTAGGAGCAGGAGCAGTAAAGTATTAAACAATGATGGAAAATGGATGCAAAATGACCGTATTATAATGAAAGACTGCTCAAAAACTGTATTTCATTTTAGGAAATATTATAAAGTGTTTTCCCTATGTGACATATTTAAGATAGTCAGTATTGCCTTCTATGTAAAATACACAGAAGAGTTTAGCATGCAGTATATTATACTTAAGAAATAAGTACATGTTCCCAGAAGTACTTGTCCTATATGTTTATGATTGCCTCATGTTCCTAAATCAAGTAGTGATTTGTTTTGTTTGGAATGTATAAATCAGGAGCTTTAATATAAACTACAGTGAGCTGTAAATCATAGAATAACTTCCATATAAAGACTGTTTATTACAAGCAAGTGAGCAAGTCATTGCTCAAAATTTATGAAAATGTACCACGTATTTGCTGTTTTCAAAACTGGCTGGCAATAGAGTATTGTACAAGTAGACCAGTGCACAGATCAGGTGGGTAAATTCAGGTCTGTCTTAATGCATGGGCACCCCTGGGCATTGCCCAGGGGTCCCACGTGTATGGGGGCCCCATGATAATCTTGCATTACATTGTACTTGCCAATTGGCCCGGATTCACCAATACAGTCACACTTTTTACTAAGCTGCCCGAGGATGTCCGTGTCCCGGAACCTGTATTGTGCCTTCCTGATCCCAGTATTGTGCCCTCCTAACCCCCCCCCTCCCCCTTCCCTGTACCATGTCTTCCTGCCTCCCCACCTGTGCTGTACCCTTTGTGTTGATTAGCCTTTGCTTTAAGGCATATTTTCTTATAGTTTAAAATGGATTTTATTGAAAGTACTAATAAATATACACCATATAGACACCTGCTTTTACACGCACATGAACTTTATGAATGGTATCCCGGTCTTAGTCTGTAAAGTTCAATATTGAGTTGGCCCACCCTTTGCAGCTATAACAGCTTCAACTCTTCTGGGAAGGTTGTACACAAGGTTTAGCATTGTGTCTATGGGAATGTTTGACCATTCTTCTAGAAGCGCATTTGTGAGGTCAGGCACTGATGTTGGGCGAGAAGGCCTGGCTCGCAGTCTCCACTCTAAATCATCCCAAAGGTATTCTGTGGGGTTGAATTCAGGACTCTGTTCAGGCCAGGCAAGTTCCTCTACCCCAAACTTGCTCATCCATGTCTTTATGGACCTTGCTTTGTGCACTGGTACAAATCATTTGGTGGGAGGGGGATTATGATGTGGGGTTGCATTTCATGAGTTGGGCTTGGTCCCGTAAGTTCCAGTGAAGGGAACTCTTACGTAGGCCTCGCCATGAGCTAGCCATGGTGAAGAGAAAGGAACAGAGAAGCTTGATAAATTTCCTTTCAAGCTGGAAAGTTCAGTGCTGGAGAGAGAACTGTAGGAGAAACAGTCAGCAAGTTAAGTGCCTGAGAGTTGTGAGGGGTAACAGTTTGCAGAGGGATAGTCTGCAGTGAAAGTGTGCATATACAGGAGTGTATATGGAGTTCATGTACTATAGTTCTTTGGGCATCCCACAGTCATCCCTTATCCCCATCCAAGTTATTTCCACTAAATAAAACAACATAAAAGAGCTGGCCTGGTCAGTGTCTCCGGATGTGTGATATATGGTGTGATTGAGGGCAGCTATAAGGTGAACCACTACTACCAGCCACTTTCAAGAGAGCACATGGCTACACAACATTACCTAGCTCAAAGGAAATTCTTAACCCCTATGTTCTTCTAGAGTGACCCTTTAGAGCAGTACAATAAAGTCTCCCTCTTATCTCCTGCTAGAAAGCTTTCTTTAGTTAGAATATCAAAATCTATGCACATTCATAAAAAGTTTGATTGGTAATAAAATCCATACCATGGGGTTTATTTACTAAAGACAAATCCACTGTGCACTACAAGTGCACTGCAATTGCACTTGGAAGTGCAGTCACTGTAGACCTGAGGGGGACATGCATGGAAAATAAAAAATAGCATTTTCGATTGCAAATGATTGGATGATATGAAATGAGGGGAAGCTGTACTCATTTCTATCTTCCCCTCAGATCTTTATGACTGCAATTCCAAGTGCACTTTAAGTACACTTGCAAGTGCACTTGCA
Source organism: Glandirana rugosa (assembly GCA_018402905.1). Lineage (NCBI taxonomy): Eukaryota > Metazoa > Chordata > Amphibia > Anura > Ranidae > Glandirana > Glandirana rugosa. The sequence continues at coordinate 171,554 of BLSH010316628.1, forward strand.
GTGCATTTGTAGTGCACAGTGGATTTGCCTTTAGTAAATCAACCCCCATGTGTCACCTCGCTCACCCAGCACTTACCGACACTCCTTGAGGTATTTTAAAAAATGTATGAGGCCAAGCATAGCCTAAAAGAAGAAAGGATTAGCAAGGGTATTTATACAAACAATCAATAAGACTATAATGTTATTCTCAGAGATATGGTTAACCACTTCAGCCCCGGAAGGATTTCACACTTTAGGACCAGAGCACTTTTTGTGATTCGGCACTGCGTCACTTTAACTGATAATTGCGCGGTCGTGCGACATTGTACCCAAACGAAGTTTGCATCCTTTTGTTTCCCACAAATAGAGCTTTATTTTGGTGGTATTTGATCCCCTCTGCGTCATTTCTGATCGCCACTATAAATAAAAAAGAGCGACAATTTTGCAAAAAAATCTATATTTCTTACTTTTTGCTAAAATACAAATCCCCCAAAATAATATTAAAAAACGTTTCTTTTCATCGGTTTTGGATGATTTATATTCTTCCTCATATTTTTGGTTAAAAAAATCAAAATCGACATTTACTGATTAGTTTGCGCAAAAGTTGCCACGTTTACGGATGATGAGAATTCATTTCTGAGGTTTTTATTTTTTGTTATTTTTTTCTAGCAATGGCGGGGATCTGCGATTTTTAGTGGTACTGCGATATTGGGGCAGATATGTCGGACCATTTTGACACTTTTTTGGGACCCATTGGCATTTATACAGCGATCAGTGCTATAAAAATGCACTGATTACTGTGTAAATGCCATTGGCAGTGAAGGGGTTAACCTGAAGGGGGCGCTCTAAGGGTTAACTGTGTTCCCTGGGTGTTTTCTAACTGTATGTGGGCTGGGCTGGCAGGGGGAAGGGAGTGATCACGGCTTCCATATACAGGAAGCCTGTGATTACAGCCCTTCCCCCTCTATGAGAACGGAGAGCCGTGTTCACATACACGGACCTCTGTTCTCTCACTGCGGGGGGCATTGCGGGTATCCGGCGGGGATCAAGTCCGCCGTACCCACTCCCTGGCCCCCCCCGGACACAGTGAGGGCGCGTGCGCTCACAATACTAGTTATCTCAGCCGCCATCATATGACGGCGGTTTGCGATAACGAGCCCCTTGTCGGCGTCAGACGCTGGTCGGCGGTTGGCAAGCGGTTAAACACCTGCAGTATTCTGAATAACAATAATTAGCATAGATGAACTGCTTTTACCTAGCAACAGTAACTGTGTGCAGCGTCGCGGGGCGTAAGAGCGGAGGACTTGCTGTTTGACACGCTGTTAGAAACAGTGAGCCCGCCCGTTTACTGTAACTTCGCTTTGCTAACACTGCCCTGTCCTGATCCTGCCTGACATACTATGACTTACAGTGAGGACTAACTCTGCCCCCTTTTAGACACTCAGCATTTGGCACTTTACTGTAACCCGCCCCCTTCCCCTGCCCGGCACATATGACTTATTAGAAGAGGCAACCGGAGTGAAGCTGGAATGCAACAGGTGGGAGTCAGCACTGTTCCCTGTGCTTTATTGTTTAGCAGCTTATAAGTAGCTGATTTTAGAAATACGTGACAGTTTTGATGATGAATTTTAAAAGGAGCAGCAAGCCTGCTGATCTCACATGTTTGCTAATGTGACAGAACACCACTGCTTTTAAAATTCAACATCAAAACAGTGTCACGTATTTGTAAATGCTGTTTTTCAGAATATATGCTCCGTTTACTGTTAAAAATAAGTGTGAAATGCAAAACTTCGTTGGGTGTAATAAGATGTCCGCTTGCCTCCTTCTTACTGTATCTTTACTGTGGACAAGTGCTGGGAGTAGCGAAATGTAGCAAGATGCCAGCGACGGAACGTCACTTCCATTACCAGATTTGACACTCTTGCTAAAACTGATGATTTGGAATCAGATGACGCCACTATAAATTTTGCATAGGCCGACTTCTAGGATCTGTAATGATATCACGTGCTGGACACATGAAAACTGGCAACCATTTTGTCAAACGTACGCCATGACGGTTTTAGCTTAAAGAAGACAGTCACACTGTAACTACCTCACTCCTCTTCCCCCCTCCCTTCAAGTTAGGAATTCCTGGGTCATCTTGAAAGGGCCCAAAAGGTCTGGATGTGTTTTGCCAGGCCTGATCATAAACAAATAAACCAGATCCATTAAGAGATAGCACAGCATGCCTTGAGCCAATGAGTGCCATAAAAGAGAGGCACTCAGGCAGCTGTGACCTTTTCAGAGACCCCTAATCAATTTAAAGCTTAGAAATTCACCCATGTTTCATAACTCCAGACAGGAACATGACATCTTAATAAAAAGTACATAGTTTAATGCGGAATTGGACACGGAACAAATGGAGTCCAAACATCGATAAGTCCGGTCATATGGGGGACCCCTGGTAGTTTCTGTCCCTCCCAGAGTAATGGAATAGTGACAAATCTGTCATGTTTGGACTTATTTTAATGCAACTTTCATGCTGAGCTTGAATTCCTTAATGTTCGGTCTGCACTGTGATCATATCCCCAGATATGATTTTGATACAGAAAATTGCATATCAGAGAGGGTTGTTATTCCACGGTCCGCCCTGGACAGCCCACGGGCCCTCCTTACCAATGTGAGTGGTCAGGGGCATATAGCGCAACCCCTTTGCTTCCGGAGAAATAGAGTAGACCGGACAGTGCTCAGTTCTCACTTTACCATCAAAGAACAACCATCTGAGAACCTGTGGACTCATCAACAAATCTCTGATCAATCACGGACATTCCCTGCAAGTATATTTCTCCATTCCCTTCTGCCTTATCTTTTTGTTGCTGTATATTATGTCTTTATTGCTTTGTAACACCATTTTTCTGTAAATATTTTATCTGCATCAATTTTGACCTTTTCGTTATTAAACCTTATTCTGAAGTCTTAATCTTGTCCCTAAAGCTCTTAATGCAAGCTATAACAAAAGTTCCTTTGAAGAGTGCTACTGTTTAGGATAAATCATCTTAAGCTCCCTGTCTGTGGTGAAAGCGTGCGTTACGGGTGATTATTCTAAAATCATAATTGGTATTGCTAAGATCTCAGGTCTTCTGGCCGTTATCCAGAAGTGGCAGTGAAAGGGTTAATCCCTTGACTTAGCCCGGTAACAATCACTCTCAGGCTGCTGGCACTTAGATGGTGGAACCGCATGCTGGAAAATCTTTGTGCTGGGAGCAGCTGAGAGTGGGAGTGTTACGTTAGTGACAAGCGCGGTGTGAGATTGGGTGGTCCTCGTTCACCAGTTAGTGAGGAGGGCAGTGATCTGATACCCACGTTCGTCACAGGATCCATCTCTAATGTGGAGGAGGTAGAGAAAGAGCTGTTACAAAATGTCATACCACACACCTATTCACAGGTTAGAATTTGATCATGCACACAGGATCCCAGCAACTCCAAACCAGAACAGAATTCCCAGAGATATTATTGTTAACCACATTTTTACAATGTTAAAGTGATTGTAAACATTAACATTTGTTTTAATTAAAATAACAAATATGTTATATTTACCTGCTCTGTGTGATCTTCCTCTTCTCAGATCCCCCGCCGGGGCTCTCGAGTGCCCCCATAGCAAGCCGCTTGATATTGGTGCATCTCGTTCATATTCGCTCCCAAGCCAACTTTGTGTGCCCAACAGGTTCCTCCTCACTGACTGATTGACAGCATCAGAAGCCAACCACTCTCCCGCTGCTATCTCTGAGCCAATGAAGAAGGAGCGAGCTCTCGTGCACTTTGCTGGATTGATATTAGATATGGGGACTGGGGGGGGCTAAGAATTGAAGGTTTTTTACATTAATGCGGAGAATGCAACCAGAGCAACTAATGCAAAAAAACAGAGAATCCACTCATATACAGTACAACTCTGAGTACATGTCATCCGAATTTTTGGAGATATTTCCCCCCCCCCCCACAGTGCAAAAAAAGGAGAGCACAAAAACCTCTATGCCAACTTCTGAATAAAAGGGAAAAACTACCGCTCTATTCTCCCTTTCACCTACTGTTCTACCCTTCTACATTTCGAAGAGAGGAATAACTAAAGAGACTCAAGATTATGGTCTTTACAATCTCTGAATCACTGAGACACAATACACCCATAGCAACTAAAATTGTAGTACTAATGTAGCCCCAATCTCACTGATGTGGCACACTACAAGGATAAGAACAATGCTCCCTTAACAACCTCTTTAGAAACCAAACATTGTTCATGGAATTGAATGCTCCCTTAACAACCTCTTTAGAAACCAAACATTGTTCATGGAATTGAAATAATTATTTTCCACCATTAGGTCCATCACATGTTACCTTCTTTGTACTAAAGTTGAGGAAGATGATGTATTCCAGCCCCACCGTTATCATAATGCTATTCTGAAAAGACCCCTTTATGTTTGTGCGGCCAGAGTTCTTCCCAACAAACTGCTCACCAACAACTCATGATGCAATTTATTTGCCACTTAATTGACAGGGCCAGCCAGTACTATATCCCCTACACTCACCAGGTACCTGCCAGATAAATATTCTCATACAACACTCCTTTTTGCTACTGGAAGCATCTCTTATCATATCACATGTTGGATTTACTTCTCAAACAGCTCTATCAGACCTTAGTTACTTACTGTATTTATAGCTCCACATTTCATCACCTGTTAACTTGTGGACCACTGGATCCTCAACATATTTTCTCCATTTCATAATCTACACATGTATCCAGCTCTACTTTGAACTCCATCACTCATTGTATTATTCTAGCTTACTCTGACCTGTATACAATTTCAGTGATCCGGACAGCAACCTCTGTCTTGTACACGTTTTCACCTGAATCATTAGCAATCTCCCATTGTCATTGTCAATTGTCAATGTAAATGATGCTTTACCAGTGTGGGGATCAGAAATCACTTGCAGCTTAATCTCCTAAATATACCTCGTAAAGGTACGTATAGGAAGCATTCTGATTGGTCAACACCGTCACATGGGCAGTGCTGACCATTCATAACCTGTGTAGCCCGTCCTGGAGAAGAGGAGAGAAAGCCACTGGGGTTTTCAATCCCTGGAACGGTAAAGCGGCTATACAATGTGTCAGTGTGGGAGATTGGCAGCCTCAGGTACTGCGGGACCAGATGCGATGGGGAGGGGGTCCAGTGTAAGTTCACCTTACAGATTTTATTAACTTAGAATAGGGGTATTAGAGTATATGGTACTTTGAATTCAGCCTAGACCTCAGCACCAATTTCCGGTGCCAAGGTGTCTGGCTTTATCCAGGTACAGGATACAGTGACATCTGTGCTACCTGTTGAGTGGAGCCTCATCTCCCATCTCCTGTGGGCATAGGAACTCATAGATCAATTATGCAAATAAACAAACTGCTTTACACACTGTTAAGCTGGCCATAGATGGAGCAAATCTCATTTGATTCAACAGGGACCAGCCAAGATTAAAACCATCTATGGGTAGGCTGGTTGTACTGAGGTCAATCAATTGATTAACTTCAGTACAACAGCCTGTCTGATTTTTTGCATGCGAAGGCTTCCCTGTTGGCAGAACACAATAGCACTGCGAGATGAACACTCCCTGTGTTGATGGGGGAATCAAGCAACTTTTTTTTCCTGCAACCAATTGCATCATCTATGGCCTGTCTTAGAGGTAGACATGTGCAATTTGTTTTTGTTCCAAATTAGTTTTCCGTCAAAACCCGGCATATTCGTTCATTCGGAAGCATCCGAATGAACGAAAAAATATTTGATTAATTTTCTTGAAAACGAATTTTCGAAAAGTACGAAAATCCGAAAGAATGAAAATCTGAAAATTCAAAAATCAGAAAATCAGAAAGAACGAAAATCCAAAAATAAGAACAGGGATCAGAAAGAACAAAAATACGAAAATAAGAATGGAAATTTGTAAGTCCGAAAGAACGAAAAACATTCGGATAATTTTGTTTTCGTATTTTTCTATTATGATTAAATTATTAACCATTATTATAGTTTTTTTATATATTTATAATAAATAATAATAATAATAATAGTTATAAACTATTAAATTATAGGTATTGGAATTTCCTTTCAAATTTGGCTAAATGTTAGTGAACGTAACTAGGGATGGGCGAACAGTTCGGCCCGAGCATAAGTTGTTTGGTCGTTCGGCGAACGATCCGTTTGTTCGGCCCCCCGAACCAACCACAATGCATTGCGGCACTGAACAGTGCATTGCAAGCCCTGATTGGCTGGAGCAGTGAAAGCCTAAACCAATCAGGGCACAGAGCACTGTCAGAGTCATGATTGGACACTGTCATTATGACTTTATCCAATCATGGCTCATTCTCGCCCCACAGTATAAAGGTATTCTTTCAATGGCAACCATTTTCAGTGTGATTACGGCTGGAGAGAGATAGAACAGGGCTCTGTTCACTGCTATTAGTTAGTGTGCTATACTGTGCTATTGTGCTTCAATTGTCAGTGTACATATTAATTTAGTGTCAGTCTAGGGATAGTGTGAGTGTAGTGAGAAGGACTATCATTCAGCTTTGCATAGTGTGCAGCTAGAGCAGTGACAGCTCAGATAGTTTCACTGTAGTGTAGTGAGACCTTGTCATTCATACATTCATTAGTGTATATGTAGAGTAGGGACAGTTCAGATAGCGTGAGTGTAGTGACGGTTGAACACTGTATATTTGATTGCGTTACTGCAAGTTTAACGCCATTTACTTCTGTGTGCGTTACTGCCAGTTTAACGCCATATAGTTTTGTGTGTGTTACTGGCAATTTAACGTCATATAGTTTTGTGTGCGTTACTTTCAGTTTAACGCCATATAGTTTTGTGTGCGTTACTTCCAGTTTAACGCCATTTACTTCTGTGTGCTTTACTGCAAGTTTAATGCTATATAGTTTTGTGCATTACTGCAAGTTTAACACCATTTACTCCTGTGTGCGTTACTGCAAGTTTAACACCATATAGTTTTGTGCATTACTGCAAATTTAACGCCATTTATTTGTGTGTGTGTTACTGCAAGTTTAACGCCATTTACTTCTGTGTGCATTACTGCCCGTTTACTACGTACAGATTTACACTTCTTCTTTACATTTGCTAATAAGCACAGCCCCCTCCCTCCCAATAATGTCTGGGAGGGCAACAAGGAGAGGCAGACGTTCCCTTGGCACTGTAAGGGGGCCAGCAACAAATGTGTGCACAGGTAAAGGTGGATGTGGTGGTCAGTCCTCAGGCAGGGCATCATTTCCTCTGTTTAGTGAGTTTGCCCATGCTATCCAACCACAGCATGCAGAGGAGGTGGTGGACTAGCTTACTAAACCTTCCTCATACTCCTCATCCTCTGTCACGCAAGCAGAGACAACAAGTGTGCAGTCCCCTGCAGTTGCCAGAGTGGGTAAACCTGCCTCCTTGTCCACATCTATTCCTGCCATAGCCCCACCATCAGCTATGAAGGAGTCAGCTGAGTTATTTTACCACAGTGTCAGCCATTGCTCCTTGATGATCCCCAGCCATTACTGGATTCAAATGTTGGTTCTGAGGTTGGGGATGACAGGAACATGAGCCTAGAGAGAGGGGAGAACACTGGTAGACAAATTGGCATTCATGTTTCCCCAGCCGCAGCATATTGCCAAGTTGTCTCCAGTGGTAATGATGATGATGAAAATGGAGTAGAGGGGGATGATGATGATGATGATGAGGTCACTGATGCGACTTGGGTGCCCAATAGAGCAGAGAAGGAAACTGAAGGTGAGAGGGCACAACCCCAAGGAGGGGCAGCCACCCTATTCCATCACATTCTGCAGCTGTTATCTCCCACTTCCCAAAGCTCAGCTGTCTGGACGTCTGGACCTTTTTCAGCACATCTGCAGCAGATTGCACTTTTGCTATCTGCAACCTGTGTCCCAGGCACATCAAATGTGGCAAAAACACCAGCCATTTGGGTACCACATGCTTAACAAGGCATTTAACGTTCAACCACTTGCCCGTTGGCAAGAGCACCTAAAAGCCACACAAAAGGGGCACAAATCTGTCCCTCCTCCTTACCTTCTTCAGTCTGCCCCTGCTATACCGAGTCATTACCTCTCAGCAGCCTCCATTGACAGGGATGATGGAATAGCACAGGGTGTCCCAGGTCCTAGCAGCACATCTGTCAGCAACACACCACCAGCTGTAGACTGTAGCCGGCAAATTTCTCTGCCCCATCTGCTGCAGCAGAAAAAAAAATACAGTCCCTGCCACCCAAATGCCCAGCATCTAATTGCAAGCTTGTCAAAGCTGTTGGCTCTCCAACTTCTGCCTTTCAGCCTGGTGGATTCTGCCCCCTTCAGTGAATTTGCACAATGTGCTGTACCACAATGGCAGGTTCCCAGTCGCTACTACTTTTCACGTAAGGCTGTTCCATCTCTCTATCATTATGTGGAAGGGAATGTTCTGGCATCGTTGGGCAAGGCAGCCAGCCGTAAAATCCACATTACTGCTGGCATGTGGTTCAGCAAGCATGGGCAGGAACGATATATTTAGTTCACAGCACACTTGGTAACGCTGCTTGCATTTAGGAAGGATTCAGGACAGGGCTCGGTGCTGCAGCTTGTTGTGCCTCCACATCTCCATACAGCTGGTGGTGATGATGCCAGACCTTTGAGCTCTACCTCTTGCTCCTCCTCCTCCGCCACCTCCATGCCCTCCTCTGCAGAATTGTCCTATGAACATCAGGTACCCTCTAAGCGTTCAAAGGGTTATTCCATGAGTCAGGCTAAAAGGTGTCATGCAGTGCTTCAGCTGGTGTGTCTAGGGGACAGGAACCACACCGGAGAAGAGATTCTTGCAGCTCTGCAGGGACAGGCCCAGAGGTGGGTCACACCATGCCAGCTGAAGCCAGGAATGGTGATGTGCGATAATGGCTCAAACCTCCTGCCCGCCCTCAGACAGGTAAAGTTAACACATGTGCCATGCCTGGCACATGTCCTCAATTTGGTGTTGCGGCGTTTCCTAAATGGAAGATGTTCTAAAGCTGGCCAGAAGAGTCTGTAGCCATTTCAGTTGGTCATACACAGCCAGTGCTTGCTTGGCTGAAATTTCACCTGCCCGTAAACTGCCTGATTTGTGACATGCCCACCAGGTGGAACTCGACTTTGGCAATGCTGCAGCGGCTATACATGCAGCAGAGGGTCGTCAACAAGTACCTGTACGAGTATGGCACAACGACAGGCTCAGGCCACCCCAGCTTTTTTTCCCAATGCCAATGGCTGATCATTAAGGATGCATGCACTGTACTGTCACCATTTGAGGAGGCCACAAGGATGGTGAGCCGTGACAGTGCATGCATCAGTGACACAATCCCTGTTGTGTTCCTGCTGGAGCAGACTGTCTGGCATTATGGACAGGGCACTGGAGGCAGAGCAGCAGAAGGAAGAGGAGGACTTCCTTTCCTCTCAAGGCCCACTTTATCCAGACATCATCATTCCTATGTCACAGAACACACAGGAGGAGAGAGGGGAGGAGGATAAGGAGGAGGATTCTAGCACTTTCGTAGACTTTGAAGAAGAGGAAGATATGCGTCAATCTGTAAGCAATGGCTTTCCAACCCCAGGACCCTTGGGAGTAGTAAGTGACTGGGAGGAGGAAGTTCCAGATGCTGTCATCCTGAGTGACCCAGAGGAGTCTGCTTCTCAAGCCTCTGCAAATTTGAAGCGCATGGGCAACCTCATGCTTCAAAGCCTGCAAAAGGACCCAAGAATACGTGGCATAAAGGAGAATAATCATTACCGGTTGGCAACCCTACTTGACCACCGCTATAAGGGGAAGGTCTCAGAACTCATCCCATCCCCACAAAGAGTGCAGGAGATAAAATCTCTTGAGGACACTTTAAAGAGGATTTTATTGAATGTTTTTCCCGACTCCAGTAGGTTACAGTGTCGTGGAAAATGTGGTTTTGAGTCTTCTGTTGGTCAAGTGAGGAGCGTTGGAGAAGGCATCCGCCAAAGTGATACATTTCTCGCCGCCCAGAGCTGTCAGCTTCCACATCCCATCGGCAGTGTCTGCATCACATGGTGGATGATTACCTTGGGCCAAAACAGACATAGGCAGCTTTCCAGTTGACGATCCATTGGCTTACTGGGTCTAGAGAATAGACCACTGGCCAGAACTTGCCAAGTATGCTACTGAGTTGTTGGGCTGCCCTTCATCCAGCGTTCTTTCAGAACAGGCATTCAGTGCTGCAGGAGGTTTCGTTACTGATCATAGAATGCATCTGTCCACAGACTCCGTGGACCATTTGACTTTTAAAAAAATTAATCAGTCCTGCATTACCAACTATGAAGTCCCTGATGCCGATGTCACTGATATAGTGTTTTTGCGATGTGGAATCTCTGCAGGACTTCGAGGCTGTCTAGCTTTGAGGGTGTTCAATCATTTTATCTGGAAGAATGTTTTTGGTATAGGTTTCATGGGCACATTTAACACCCAAAGACCAATTTTTCAGCACCTGTTTGACAAGTGCATATCATTGCAATTTTTTTTGCCTTCATCAAGAGCACCTCTATAGGGTTATGGTGGGAAGGCTCCACCAACACCCAAAGACCAATTTTTCTGCACCTGTTTGACGGGTGCATATCATTGCAATTTTTACAGCAAGGCCAATTCTTGCTTTCATCAAGAGTACCTTTATAGGGTTATGGTGGGAAGGCACCACCGACACCCAAAGACTAATTTTTCTGCACCTGTTTGACAGGTGTATATCATTGCAATTTTATTTACAGAAATGCCAATTCTTGCCTTCATGAAGAGCACCTCTATAGGGTTATGGTGTGAAGGCACCATCAACACCCAAAGCCCAATTTTTCCGCACCCGTTACTTCTATCCAAAGTCAAAGTGACACCAGAATTTATCCAAAAAATCTCTAATTTTGTTCCCAGTGCACTACATTGTGGCCTCATCATACACATTGGCTCCCCAGCTGTTGCCGAGAAAAATAAAGGCAGCTTGCAGGGAAAATTTCTTTTTTTTTTTTGGTTTTATAAATGCAATTATTTGCTGCAGCAGATTCTAGACCTGGTACAGATCTGCCACTTTACAGGTAGACTAAGGGGACTCCCCGGGCACTATATTGGAAGGAATTTTTCATTTTTAGGCTTTCACTTCAAAAATCAAAAGGTCACTGCTCATTTAAAAATGACATTTTTCACAAACTTTTTTTTCATTGATACATGTCCCCCAGGGCAGGGCCTGGACACCTATAACCATTGTATGCCCAATTACTTGCATATAAGCCTTCAAAATGGGCACTTTTGATTTTTGATGTTTGGGTCCTATTGACTTTAATGGGGTTCGTTATTGGGGTCCGAACTTTCGTGGTGTTCGAAAATTCTGGTGCGAACCGAACAGGGGTCTTTTCAGTCCATCCCTAAACTGACTTTATTCGAAGTAACGAATGGCACATCTAAAAGCATGGAACATAATGAATATGAATGCATTTGAAGTTACGAATTATCAATATAATGAATACCGCATCTGGAACATAACGAGTTTACGAATTATTGAATGCATCTGAATTCACGAATCACTGAGATAATGAATGCAGATGATAACAAATGATCTGATAAAGGGGAAAAAAAAGAAAACAAAAAAAAAAAATTTCGGCAGTGCACATGTCTACTTAGAGGTTGTTGATTTCACAAAAAATATAATATTTCTGACCTCCGCTACAAGGGTCAGAGATTTTTCCTGTATTTATGAAGCTAGGGCAGCCCACTAAAATGAATGGTCTGATTACACGCAGAATGCAGGTCCCACAGATCTGTATGGAGGCTAAGGGTTTACAATCACTTTAATGGGGCCCTCCTCAGCAACTCTTTCATATGTTTTGATATAGAACATTATCTAACACACTGTTTTATCCTAAACAATCCTGATGAGGCCTCCCCTGTTTTTAACTGGGCTATCCACAAATTCACCGAAAAAAAGGACATGGAAGTGCTCATTAAACAAAAAGATTTAGCTTTGCCCAACTACAGGGTGGGCCATTTATATGGATACACCTTAATAAAATGGGAATGGTTGGTGATATTAACTTCCTGTTTGTGGCACATTAGTATATGTGAGGGGGGATCTTTTCAAGATGGGTGGTGACCATGGCGGCCATTTTGAAGTTGGCCATTTTGAATCCAACTTTTGTTTTTTCAATAGGAAGAGGGTCATGTGGCACATCAAACTTATTGGGAATTTCACAAGAAAAACAATGCACACCACATTATGGGTGTCAGATCCGAGCATTCCTAGATGAACAGTTTCCTGGAAAGTGGATTGGTCGTCGTGGGCCAGTTGAATGGCCCCCAAGGTCTCCTGATCTGACCCCCTTAGACTTTTATCTTTGGGGTCATCTGAAGGCAATTGTCTATGCTGTGAAGATACGAGATGTGCAGCACCTGAAACTACAGATACTGGAAGCCTGTGCTAGCATTTCTCCTGCGGTGTTGCTATCAGTGTGTGAAGAGTGGGAGAAGAGGGTTGCATTGAAAATCCAACACAACGGGCAGCACATTGAACACATTTTATAAGTGGTCAGAAACAAGTAAATAACTCATGAAAGAATAAAGTTACGTTAAAACCAAGCACACCATTGTTTTTCTTGTGAAATTCCCAATAAGTTTGATGTGTTACATGACCCTCTTCCTATTGAAAAAACAAAAGTTGGATTCACAATGGCCGACTTCAAAATAGCCACCATGGTCACCACCCATCTTGAAAAGTTTCCCCCTCACATATACTAATGTGCCACAAACAGGAAGTTAATATCACCAACCATTCCCATTTTATTAAGGTGTATCCATATAAATGGCCCACCCTGTAAATTAAACAACAAAACAAAACCCAAATCTTGATCTTCTGAGCAAAATAGATTCAACCAGACTGGAAGGTAATATATGAGATGCAACAAAAGCCTTCAATGCACAAATACTAAATTGTATACACAAACAGTTCTCCCAGGCACTACAGTTCTCAAAATTAGGAAACCTGATGGTTCCCTCATTTAAAATCCCCAAGCTGTTTTCCCGGAATTCCACTCATACTACTCCGACCATTACACTGCCCCTTACTGGACCCAGATTTACAACATGGATGAATTCCTTGTAGACCTCCCAATCCCCTCCTTATCCCATAGGAAAACTTTGGAACTTGAGATAACAGCTGAGGAATTCCTACTTGCTTTTAAGCAATCAAGTATACATTATGTAAACCCTCACCTTGTAAAACAACCCATTCGATTTAAAATAGAAATGAAAGGCACAACGTATTGTGGGGGGTTAGCTCAATGGGGATCACCTTCCCTGGGAAAAAGGCAGTCCAAATGGCAGGTTTTCTTAAAAGCTGACTTGTAGCCAGTTTTATTTTAAAAGGTTGCATGAAAATCAAACAAACAAAACAGAAAATAAACCCGTGCCATCTAGGCTCTTACTAAACATTTCCAGTTTCCTAACTGAGTGGTGAAGGGCTTCTCCTAGTCACCCACAAAACAAAGACAATGCAAACCTTTTGTTTCAGTCATAAAGCAATCTTCATTTCAGCAGCTCTCTCAGGTTTGATGGATCCTGAGTCCCAGGCCAGAGCAATTTTCTGATCCAGACCTGCTTCCTTTATACCACCTGTTGGTGGATATGAATGGACCGCAAAATCTGATCTGGAACCAACCCTACCAAGGTGGCTGGTAAAACCCGGACCGCACTCCACCCTAGTTTCCTGCAAAAAAATGCATGCAAGGTAAAACGTCCATCTATCACCTCGCCTTTCATAATGCCACATACCCCCCCCCCGTGCTCAAGCCCCTGCAGCTGAGCAACTGTCCCAACCAGACAATGGATAGGGGAAAGGGCAACTGCATTATTTTGGAGTTTCCCAGCTCTATGTTCCACTGTGAACTTAAATGCTTGAAGAGCAAGGAACCATCTTGTCACACAACTGTTTTTCTCCTTGTTAGCAAATATCCATTTAAGAGGGGTATGATCAGTGACTAGTTTGAATGGTCTCCCCAACAGGTAATATTTCAGGGCACCTAAGGCCCATTTGATAGCTAAACATTCTTTCTCATGGCCTAGTTTTTCTCATGTCTGTTGAGCTTTCTGCTAAAGTAAACCACTGGGTGCTCCTATTGGTCTCTGACTTGGGACAGTACAGCACCCAGTCCCACATCAGGCGTCCGTCTGTACCACAAACTCCTGTGTGAAATCTGGGGTCATGAGCACAGGTTGTGCATGAAGGGCTTGCTTCAACATTTGAAATGCCTCCTCTGCCTCCAGATTCCACTTAATCATGACCGACCCTCTACCCTTCGTCAAATCTGTCAGTGGGGCTGCAATGGTGGCAAAATTGGGTATAAAACGCCTGTAATACCCTGTGATCCCAAGAAATGCACAAACTTGCTTTTTATTTATAGGTTGGGGCCACTTTTGAACTGCCTCAATATTATTGATCTGAGGTTTGATCAGCCCCCAACCAATAATGTAGCCAAGGTATTTCGCCTCTTCTAAGCCTATGGCACACTTTCTGGGGTTGCCAGTGAGTCCTGCTTTCCTAAGAGAATCTACTACTGCTTGCACCCGGGGAAAATGGGATTCCCAACCTGGGCTGTGGATGACTACATCATCCAAATAGGCGGCTGCGTATTGGCGATGTGGTCTTAAGGTCTTATCCATCATTCTCTGGAATGAGGCAGGAGCACCATGCAAGCCAAAAGGCATCCGCCTATACGGGAAGGACCCCTCGGGGGTAGAAAATGCAATTTTCGGGGGCGTGGTCTGGCGCCGGACTAAGATGGACACGTAATCCCGGCTCTCTCCTGACACGAGGTCCAGCTTCTAACTATTACAGCTTCTTCTCCCCCGGAGAATGGCGAGAACCGCACACAGCATGTCGGCTACCTGGTCTCGCTCCCCGCTGAGCCAAGACACTCAGCTTAGCATCCAAATACCGAAAATATTACAGACACAGCCAGATGGCGCGCAGCAAGCCTCACAGGCCTTGGAAGCCGCCCTCTCTCACAGATCTCGCTCCCCTCCTCAGAGCGACGGGACCTCATATTTCTCGGCAGAATGTACCCACCACAGGCGCTCAGCATTGATGACCTCCGCAGTGTGGCAGCAGACATAAAGAACACCCTGGTGGCAGCCATAGCCGATCTGAAGGGGAATTTACAAGTGATCGCACGCAGGGTGGAAGAAGTAGAGGAAACGCAGGCGCGCCATGACACCTCCTTATGTCAGGTACAACAAATTACAGAGTCCCACGCCATACATCTGCGGGAATTCAATAGACATATAAGGGACCTGGATAACCGTGGGAGGAGACAGAATCTGAGGGTAAGGAACATGCCTGAATCCATAGACCCTAGCCAGCTCTCAAATGCAGTAGTGACCATTTTTAATGAGGTGCTAGAAAGGCCTCCTGCAACCCCGATCCCCATGGAACGTATACATCGTGCCCTACGCCCTAGAGGAAGAGAAACAGACCCACCAAGGGATGTCATATGCTGCCTTAACGACTTCCCACTAAAAGGGGAAATACTCCGCTAAGTTAGGGCTAAAAATCGTATCATGCATAGGGGGATGGAAATCAAAATTTTTCAAGATATCTCAAACATAACCCTACAGCGAAGAAGAGAACCGAGACCGCTACTAGATACTCTCAGAGCAAGAAACATAATCTATCTTTGGAAGTTCCCTTTTTGCTTATCCGCCACAGCTCAGGGTCACACAGAGAACTTAAGAGTCCCAGAGGACATGGATCATTTCTGCAATACACTAAATATACCCGTGGTTGAGCTACCAGATTGGTATAGCGATTTTCGCATACCACCCCTGAGACACACAGCATCTATGGAAGGAATTCAAGAAGCGGGTAATTTCCACATTCGCCGCAGACGCACTCATCCTCATGCCTCACTGCCTCAGGATTTGGGAGCTCCAAAAAATGGGAGTCCCACAACTTCACCAGACTCCCGCAGAGCACGGCGTTCATAAGCAGGAAAATAGCAAACATAAAAAAAAAAAA
Source organism: Glandirana rugosa (assembly GCA_018402905.1). Taxonomy (NCBI): domain Eukaryota; kingdom Metazoa; phylum Chordata; class Amphibia; order Anura; family Ranidae; genus Glandirana; species Glandirana rugosa. Next base: position 187,620 of record BLSH010316628.1, read on the forward strand.
ACACTCCTGATCCGAACAGTATTGACCTGACCTGGACAACCTAACTATTTCTATGTGCTCAAACTAGACCTGAAGAAAATGCAATTTTCTCTTTCGCAGACTCTGTTAAGGGTATTTACCAATAACCTTTAGTCAGATCTAAAGTAGTTATATACCGGGCACTATCTGTCAACAAGCTTGTCGACCGAGGCATTGGGTATGCATCGAATTTGGACACGCTGTTCAATTTTCTGAAGTCATTACAAAACCTTATAGTTCCATCTGGTTTTGGGACCGACACTATGGGACTTGACCAGTCACTGTGGGACTCCTGTATCACATCCAACTCTAAAATGTTCTTTATTTAAATTTGCAACTGCTTCCCGCCTAGCCTCTGGTATTGTATATGGCTTTACATTTACGCAAACACCTGGTTCCGTAATTATGTCATGCTGTAGAATTATGGTCAGCCCAGACAGGTGAAAGAAAAATTCTCTATTCTTACTAACAAATTCTTTAACGTCCTTCTTTTTGGACCACTGAAAAGGTTTCAGTTATGGGTGCTTCCGGAGTCACAGGGGACATGTCCTTTTGGGGGGTGGCATTGCCAGTAAAGTCTCTCTGTCCTTCCAAGGTTTCAAGAGATTAACATGATATATTTGTTTTGGTTTCCTTTTCCCTGGCTGGTAAACTTTGTAGTTTACCTCCCCTACTCTCTCCATAATTTCAAAGGGACCTTGCCACTTTGCTAGGAATTTACTCTCAACTGTGGAGACTAGTACCAGCACTCCATCACCATGGCTGAAGACCCGGGTCTTGGCATCCTGATTATAAACCCTTCTCTGGGCCTCCTGGGCTTGCTCCATATGTTCCCATACAAGCGGCATGACAGCAGCGATTCTATCTTGCATCAGTGAGATATGCTTGATGACGCTTCTATAAGGCATGATTGCTTCCTCCCACGTTTCTTTTGCAGCATCTAGCAATCCCCTAGGATGTCTACCATACAGTAGTTCAAAAGGGGAGTAACCTGTAGATGCCTGAGGTACCTCTCATATAGCAAACTTGAGGTATGGCAGCAAGAAATCCCAATTTCTCTTATCTTTGTCCACCACCTCTTTTAACATGCTTTTGAGCGTTTTGTTAAATCTCTCCACAAGACCATCAGTTTGCGGGTGGTAGACAGTGGTACGGACATGGGAGGTTTTGAATAACTTACACAATTCTTTAGTGACTCTGGACATAAATGGAGTGCCTTGATCTGTTAATATCTTTTTTGGAATACCCACACAACTAAATACCTGAACAAGCTCTTTGGAAATAGCCTTAGCTGAGGTATTACGCAAGATAATGGCTTCAGGATGTCGCGTGACCTAGTCCAGTATTACCAGTATGTGCTGATGGCCCCGGGCAGACTTTACTACTGGTCCCACCAGATTCATGCCAATTCTTTCAAAAGGCACTTCATTTATTGGTAACGGTACCAGTTGACTGTGACAATGGGGCAATGGCATAGAATACTGACACTCTGACTCACAATATTCTTTGACATCTGCATATAACCCGGACCAAAAGAATCTCTGGGTTATTCTCTCCTTGGTCTTCTCTATACCCAAATGTCCACCCATCATATGACCATGAGCTAAATCTAATATCATCCGGCGATAGGGTTTGGGAATCACTAGCTCCTCTACCTCCTCCTCACCTTGCTTTACCACCTGATACATCAAGTTGTGTTTAAGAGCCATGTAGGGAAAAGACACCCCTATATTAGGTTCAACAGGTTCCCCATCTATCATTTTAATGCTTTCTCTGGCTCTATTGAGTGTGGGGTCTTTTAGTTGTTCCATACAAAAATCATCTTTCCTGACCTCTAAGTCAGGCACCACATTCTGTCCACTCTCACTATTAGAGTCAGAGATGATTTCTCGTTCATTACCCTCCATCTGGGGGCTGGATTCCAGCTCCTCCTGCTCCCCAGCCAGTACAGAAAAAGGAAAAGTATCTCCTCCTTCCTCGGACACGCCAACAGTTACCCTTTTAATTATGTATAAAAAAGGGTCTGGTGTAAGTTCCAGTGTTTCCTCAGCAGGGAAAGCTCTGTCCTCCCCACTCCTTCTGTTTTCCTATAAACTCCAAAAATGGGGAAAATCTCTCCCCACTAGGGCTTCATGAAGCAGTGAGGGTACCACCCCCACTGAATGTGTCACCATGCCCCACGGGGTATCAATCTCAACCACAGCAGTCTGGTAGTCCCGTGTGTCACCATATATGCAAATAACCCCAATAGTGCTAGGGTGTAACTTTGAGGGATTTACACAATCACCGTTGACTAATGTAGTGTCACCACACTACCAAAACCTGAGCAGTGACTGGCTTTTCATCAACTGAAATTACACACATTTGCGTTCCTGACATGTTGCAGTACATGCCACCTGTGCAAAAAGAGACATGCGTTTTTTTCAAGTAAGCATTATCACATTGCATTGGTTCATCATTTAGGGAGGTTAGCAGCAATATGACCAAACACCTGGCAGCGATAACATTTTATGTGTTCTGTACCCAGCCCTCTAAACAGCCTCAGAGACCTTCCTGACCTATTTGGCCAGTCTCTAGGTCACAAGTGTCAACCTGATGGCCTTCCAGCTGTTGCCGAACTACAAGTCCCATGAGGCATTACAAGGTTGACAATTACAAGCACAACTTCCACAGGCATGATGGGACTTGTAGTTCCGCAACAGCTGGAGGGCCGCCAGTTTGACACCCCTGCTCTAGGTCCTGAGCCCATAGTCTCATTATCTGTGGTAACAGTCTTATAAATTTTCCCCACGCCCTTGAACTTTGAAACACCCCTAGAGACATTGGAGTGGGGCACATATGGGTTAAACAAGTCCTCGGCAGCAGTATGGTCCCCATGGCTGACCCATTTCCTCAAAGTGGCAGGGAGCGCCCGTAAATAATGGTCCATGACCACACACTCCACAATGTTAGGGCCCAGCAAAGTCTCTGGCTGCAGCCATTTCTTGGTGAGGTGTATCAAGTAAAACATTGGGAGTGGGGTGACTTGTCAGTACTGTATGACCACCGATGCAACCCGTTGAGCTCGGACTGCAATTGTGACGCCCATGCGTGCAAGCATCTCGGGTTTAAATGTCTAATAATCCTGGGCTGCATTTGGTTCCAGGTCATAATAGGCCTTTTGGGGTTCTCCTGTCAGAAAGGGTGCTAGCAGTCCTGACCATTGCTCTTTTTGCCATCCTTCTCGAACAGCGACTCTTTCAAAAGTTGCTAGGTACACTTTCACATCATCTGCAGGTGTCATCTTCTGCAGGAAATAGCTGGCACGCACCATTTTCTGTTCCACTGTCAAAGGACTTGCGGGCCCCTTCTTTATCTCCACCAGGGTCTCCGCAAACTAGCGATTCATCTCTTGCTGGGCTTCAATGGCCTGGCAATTCGTCTCCAGCTGCTGGCGATTTGCCACCCGCTAGGCTGCCGCGGCCTCTGAGACTTTGCGGTTGGTTTCTTGCTGGGCTGCAGTGGCCTGTGCGACCTGGCGATTGGTTTCCTGCTGGGTTGCAGTGGCCTGTAGCAGGGCTTTTAACAAATCATCCATCTTTCCACTTGTTTAGGAAGATGCCCGCCAAAAATCCACCATCTGTGGGGGGTTAGCTCAATGGGGATCACATTCCCTGGGAAAAAGGCAGTCCACATGGCAGGTTTTCCTAAAAGCTGATTGTGGCCAGTTTTATTTTAACAGGTTGCATTAAAATCAAACAAACAAAACAGAAAATAAATCTTTGCCACCCAGGCTCTTACTAAACATTTCCAGTTTTCCTAACTGAGCGGTGAAGGGCTTCTCCCAGTCACCCACAAAACAGAGACAATGCACACCTTTTGTTTCAGTCATAAAGCAGACTTCAGTTCAGAAGCTCTCTCAGGTTTGATGGATCCTGAGTCCGAGGCCAGAGCAATCTTCTGATCCAGACCTGCTTCCTTTATACCATAAAAAAGTAGAGAAGCGCCTCTAAATGTAATAATAAAAACAGTATTTATTGCACATACCAATTGATAACTCACAGCAAGGAGGAAGCAAACTGGCACATCAAACAGGAAAGGTCTCCAGGAGTAGTAATCTGTAGTCAATCCAATCCAATATGGTAAACAGCCGTCTGTCTGAACTACATGGAAGGTAAGCTGCTCTGGATGGTAGGAATGCCGGTCAGGCAGTGGAGTACTTCAGAGCGAGGCTTGGTCAGCAGGAGAGGGACAGCATGGGTGGATGATGTTATCAAACAGCGACATGTTTCGTGTGCGTGCTGGCTACAATGTCCTGATAGCCGTGCCCCTTATTCAGGCAAACAACAGATCTAATCATGTAGCTGGAGAGTATGTCTTATAAACCACTAGGGGAGGGGCCAGAGAAATGGGGCAAAGTGCTAAAAGTGCTTATGAAAACATGTCATGAAATAAAACTTGAAATAAACTACACTACTAAAATTGATTAATTAAAATGGGCAACTCAAATGTCTTAACACGCATATCATAGGGAGGAAAAATGGGGTAGAGATGGGGGGGGACAGAGTGGGAAAAGAAGTTATTACTAGAATAGCGAGCTATGGATCAAGATATGGGACTGGAGCAATATGGTACGGCCAATGAAAGAGACGGTTTTATTAAAAAAATGAAATAAAAGTTTATATAGATAAAAGGGAATGTATGTGTGAGGGTCAATATAGTATAGAAGATGGAGGGAAAAGGGTAACAGTCTACCAGAGGTCATATATTAAATAAACTAATATATATATATATATATATATATATATATATATATATATATATATAGCGAACTAACAAGTTACTAGTGCGAAGTCTTCGAACCGTTAAAATTCTCACGACGTAGGGAGACGTTCTATAGAGTGATAAAAACTGAAAAGCCTCGGACAGTTCAGGAAGAAAACTGGGTAAAACGGTTTCCTTTCCTTCAACGGATTATTAATACGTGTGGACTATATCCCACGACTACAGTAATTTGGTGTGGGGAAGAGTAATGACTCTACGTGTAGTGGATTATACGAATTAACCATCATCCGAAAGCTCGGATATGTCGAACCTCATTCTGTTGTACGTATTTCTCCTACTACACCAGTTTTATGAGTAAACGGATTATTAAGACGTGTGTCACATATATATATATATATATATATATATATATATATATATATATATATAAT
>BLSH010316628.1:195182-206293 GCA_018402905.1 Glandirana rugosa
TCTCCCTACGTCGTGAGAATTGCAGTTATTTTGCGCCTTGGTTTTTCCACACGCTTCTTGCGACCCTGTTGGCTATTTTGAATGAAACGCTTGATTGTTCGATGATCACGCTTCAGAAGCTTGGCAATTTTAAGAGTGCTGCATCCCTCTGCAAGATATTTCACTATTTTTGACTTTTCGGAGCCTGTCAAGTCCTTCTTTTGACCCATTTTGCCAAAGGAAAGGAAGTTGCCTAATAATTATGCACACCTGATATAGGGTGTTGATGTCATTAAACCACACCCCTTCTCATTACTGAGATACACATCACCTAATATGCTTAATTGGTAGTAGGCTTTCGAGCCTATACAGCTTGGAGTAAGACAACATGCATAAAGAGGATGATGTGGTCAAAATACTCATTTGCCTAATAATTCTGCACACAGTGTATATATATATATATATATATATATATATTCAAGCCCAAAAAATGACTATAAATTAAGTATACACCTTTATAAGTCATAGGGACCATGGGTATAGCTTCAAGAATGGACGCCTATTATGCCACAAAACAAGAAAGGGAAAAGGGGAGGGGGGAAGGGGGTGGAGGGAAAGTTTGGTTATAGCCACACAAAATAAAAAGTGAGGGAAGGGGTGTAACACATGGGAGGTCCTGAGTATGCAAGGGGGCCCTAAGACTAACAAAAGGAAAAAGTGGGGTGACATCAATGGGCTAACATTAGGACAATATACCTGCATACTGGCAGTGAAAAACTACTAGAAGGAAATATGTGTATACAAAAGGCAAAACTTACTTGTTACAAGAATTCTACAACTATTCTTCTGATTTTCTAGTGTATTTGCTCGCCTGCCCTTGTGGATTAACCCATGTAGGCCGCACCATACATCCATTGAGATGTCGGTTTGGCAAGCACAGAAGGTTTATAGAAGAGGGCAAAAACCATCATAGCGTACCCTGACACTTTTTCGAAGTGCACAAAAAAACCACTGTGGGCCTTAGGGTCTGAGTTATAGAACAGATACCCAAATATTTTTCTGAGGCTGAGCATTTCAAGAGGCTCTGTGCCCGTGAGACTTTTTGGATATATACTCTGAATCCCCTCTCGCCCGGAGGCCACAACGAATACATAGAAGTGGCCACTATTCTTTAACACCTTCCAGTCACTCAACTTGTCATTCTTTTGCTTTTGATGTATTATTATTTAGCCATTGTGTATTGTCATCTTCCCATCCTCCCTTTTTTTTGCTTAGTTCTTTAAAAATCCTCCCCCCCCTATCTTCTTCTACCCCCCCTTTTCTTCTTCTTTCCTTCCAGGTGTTGATCCTTTTTTGGGCGCACTGCGCCCTGAGCCTACCTAGTTGTGTGACATTAGCGAATTAATATTCGCTAATCTCTTCCTATTTCCCCTCCCGGCCAATCTCAGGGTCCTGAGACCTGATTGGCTGGGAGTCCTAAGACCCCATTGGCCTGGAGTGCGAAGACCCGATTGGCCTGGAGGAGAAGCAGCGACTTCCGGGACACCGAGAAGATGAAGGGGGTAAGTGCCGATCGGTCGGCGAGTGAGCTGGCGACTGGGGGGGGGTTTGGTGTGGGGTGACGGGCTGGAGCAACTGGGGGGTGAGTAGATGTCTCAGGTTTGTCTACCACCGCCCCCCAACTGATGGAGCACCAGTCGCCACTGAAGTCCATTAGAGACTAAAAAGAGTTGTATAGTCACAACATACACCTTTATTTTATAACATCTGCATTGTAAGACAAACAATAATTTGACAATTCAATATAAGCTTACTTGAAAAGTGACCTTTAATGGTGTGAGTTCTGCCTGTCTGCTGGCCATCTCTTTCCACAATTTCCTTGATTCTCTGCATGCTTTGCAGCTTCTCCACAGTTCCACAGTACATATCCCATGGTACCTTCCTGTCCCACAAGCAGTGATTCCTGTACTGACTCCACCTCCTGAATGTCCTCCTCTCAGCACCTCTGTAGTTCAGAAGGCAGGCTCTGTGACACAGAAGTGCATACTCACAGAGAACAAATATGACAGAATTCAAGAAAGCAAATGTGTGGGCATCTTCACAAAACAAGTTTATAAACTGTAGGATCACTCAGAATAATAGGAGTAGGTTAAAAATAATTGCAATATAATATGGAAATTAATATAATGATTTTAAATATCTGGCCATAGATAGAAGCGATAGATCTTAGCTCTTTATTAAAATCAGGGTAGCGTGGCAGAAGAGACAGGAGGGGAATGCTACTTTCCCTAGACCATCATGGGATTTTCAATACATTATCCTGGAAATAGCTTTCACATACACTGACCAAATGGAATTTTTGACATAAATTTTTACCTTGTTGTGTTCTCAATACCCCACGCCAACAGTGAAAGCCACAATGAAAGGATACAAATCTGACACTTTTTACATTAATACAGGCACAAGTCAGGGATGTCCTTTGTTACCCTTCCAAATCATTATAGATATAGAAACCCTAGCCATAGCTATTAGAACAAACCTCAATATCCTGGGTATTATTAGTGATGACACACATCACAAATGTGATGTTAGGTGCAGGAGTTACGGTGCATTCCAGCAAGCCAGAAGCCTATAATATCAATTTATCTGACTCCAATATCACAAACCCTAAAGACCATTTCTCTTTCTCCTAGCATCAGGAGGAATGGAGGATGGAGCAATGTCCCCTGACAGCTAATGTATTTAAGTACAAACAGAGGCACTAGATCTTCTGTGATAGAGGTGTGGGTGGAACAGAGCACACATGGAGAGTAGGCCTACACACAAGGCTTTTATTGAAAGACAGGTGGTGGGCACACAACAGAGATAGTAGAGTTCAGGTAGGCAAAGGGCTAAGTCTGTAATACAGGGCTGAGCACACAGCAGGAATAGCAGAGTTCCGGTAGGCAAAGAACTAAGTCCGTAACAAAGGGCTGGGCACACAGCAGGGAAAGCAGAGTTCTGGTAGGCAAAGAACTAAGTCAGTAACACAGGGCTGGGCCCACAGCATGGATAGCAGAGTTCTGGTGGGAAAAGGGTTAACTTCCATACACAGGCTGGGCACACAGCATGGATAGCAGAGCTCTGGTAGGCAAAGGGCTAAGTCCATAACACAGGGCTCTCTGGGCTAAATCCTCAGCAAGGAGAACAGCAACAGTTAAGGGAAGTCACCAGCCAACAATGGCTTCAGCAGAGGAAGTCCAGGCAGCGTTGCAGGGAAAAGGAAGCCTGGTGGGCAGAGGTCTTTCATAGGCACATCACGTGTCCTCGAAGGGCTGTGTCTCTTGGCCGCAGCATCTATACATACAGCAGTTGTAGGAAGGGCAGAGAATAGACTAAAGAGTCCCAGTGTCCAGAAAGACACACAGACAATGCAGGACTACAAGTCCCAGCAGTGCAGAAAGAAAAGCGCAGCCCATATGGAACTATCTGTCTCCACAGTTCCATGCGTCTTCTAGCCTCCTAGTGAGACCTGCAGCCCTCAGTTACTCCGTTAACAGACTGACAGAAAACTCTCAACAGACTGACCCTTTCTGCCAGCATAAGGAAATTAAATTGTACTTTGAATGCAACGTGTCGGCACATCTGGCTTCTTTAGTTACTGAAAACCACGATGCCTGCGCCCTCCTGTGGAGATCAACATCATCTCCCACCCTCTGCGGGGCACAGGAACTTATAGGCTAATTAAGCAGACAAGCTGACTGCTTACACACAGTTGATTTGAACAAAACAACACAAAAAAAATAATAATAATACTTATGACCTCCGTTACATATTCTATTATTGATATCCAGTGTTGTCAGGAACCATTTCATTAAAGGAGAAGTAGGGCCAAAGCTCTTTTGTGACTACTTGTTCTGGGGAGCACAGGAGTGCACTTAGTTCTGTACTCCTGTGAACTATTTGCAGACAACAACCCTCAGCTGGTCCAGAGTCTGGAGAGCTCCCAACTTTAATGTTGGGATCCACCCAGATGCCTGGCTGGAAGCTGGCTCAGCCTCTCAGAGTGCTGCTAAGAGCTTAAGCCAGCCACTCCCGCACCGCCACAGTCTGGCACTCCAGTGAGCACTGAAGGGGAGAGTAGAGAGTCGTTTGTGACGAACGCAGGTCAGACCACTGCCCTTCTCACCAACTCATGACAAAGGACTGGTCAACCTCACACCGCGCTGTCACTGATACACAAAAATGACACTCTCAGCCTTACCCTACACAAAGATTTTCCACCTCGTGGGACCACAATCTAAGTGCCAGCAGGCTGAGAATGATAGTCACTGGGTTTTGTTAACTAAGCAATTAACCATTTAACCTGCCACCACCTACTTTTATCAAAAAGTAGGACACTTTCACAAGATTAGCAATAACAATTACTGTATGATTTTAAAAAATGTCTGAACACACACTGCCACCACATAACGTATATTCAGAGATTTATTATGTAATAACCCTCTTCAAGACACAGGGATTCTTTAAATTCGTGTAAGGGCAATAGAGACAGTTTAACACTTTTCAAAATACAAAGAACCAAAGAGACATTAATGCAACAGAGAGATAAAAAGGAGTTGAAAATGAAAATACTTAGTCTTGGTTTCAGCAAACTTCAGTCAATGAGTAAGGTGATATACTGGATCTTCCTTCGTTTGATGGTACACAAGTGCAGTCCACGTTTATTTGGCATCAAGGGGGTGTTGACAGAGACCATCTGACCAATTAAGCGGCTGAGGAGAAGCCCTTGGATGTCACGTTGTTTATGGCTGTGTCCCAGGTACAGTTTTCTATAAGTATTAATATCTCAGAATACCTACAGGATGCGGTCTGCTAACCTGCATATCTTGTATTTTATTGTATTGTAACTGTATTGTCTCTTCTTTTATATTGTAAAGCGCTGTTTGCGCTATATAAATCCTGTATAATAATAATAATAATAATTATTGTCTAGCATGAGATTAGCGTTGAAATGGATATAAATATGGCAGGTTTGGGATGTCTACTTTACCTAGGAGGAACAGGGTATGCCAGTGACTCCCTATATTGTATAATATAGAGGTGATTGGACTAAAAACGCTACAAATTAACCGAGGGAGGTAAATATGTCCTTGTACTGGCTGTGCTGGTATTCTTTCATTAGTTATGAAATATACTGAAGTTTCAGAGTCTTGGCTGATAACCAGTCTATCAGGAATGTTTATTGCTATGGTATTTAAGATAGGAGGAAGAGCTGGCAGGTATCTATTAAAACTCCAGTCACTCAAGCGGGTAAGTCAGACAATTTTATTAGGGTTTCCAGACTGAAGTGTGGATTCAGCTAATAGGCATGAGAGGGTCTGCATTTGTTTTGATCTGATAAGGAGGTTTTGGCATCAACTAACAGTTTGTGTATTGTTCCAAATGCTTCCTGGGGGATGAAAAAAAGGGGGCTACTGCTGCTATTCACAGACTTGTGTTACAAACTGTCATGGTTGAATTCTGAACAACGTGGCATCCTTGCCCTTTCGCACAGTTACGTGAGGGGCCCAGTATGCGTTAACATCACATTGGTACAGTCACTGGCTCTCTGCTCACTGAAGACTGGGAACTGAGTGATCAGCGGTCTTTGATCACTCAGTTCTTGGTCTTAGAGGCGGCGGGGGACAGATGCAGCATTGGACTGATTGGACTGATCCCACACTTCTCTTTATGGTGTCCGTTTATAAAACTGTGATCAGCGGTCATCCCAAGGATCACAGCTGATCACAGTTCATTTTCGGTTTATAAAGCAGAGATGATCGGGGGAGAACACGTTCTCCCCCTATCATCTCCACACATGGAGAAGCTGTAACTGACTGACACAGAAACGGCCAGTTTATGAAGATGTGATCTCCGCACTTCACTGGCTATATGTGTCAGAATTCACCCTCCCCGATTTACCAGCTCAGAGGTGGAGAATTGGGGGGGTGAAGAGGGAATCCCAGGCAAGGAGGAAGATTATAGACTTCCTTCTTCCTTGGTCAGACCCCCCCAACACATTAACCATGTTCCCCTGACATATATATGTGTATATACATATATATGATGTGTATATATATATACGTATATATAATGTGTGTGTTTTTATATACATATATAGTGTAGGGGAACTAATTATTTTATTAACGAGGTGGGCGGTCTCCTCCGAGAATGTCCATTACTGTGCAGTGATAATTTATCACTGCTTAATAAACCGACATCTCGGTGTTTCAGTGAATTTCTGGTGCCGTAATCTCGTTATGTCTCACGAGATCGGGGCATTCTCCACTGTCTGAAGCGTTTGTAGATCACTTCACTTCACAAACTGTGAAGCGATCTACACCGCTTAATAAACTGGCACACAGAGGAGAACTGTGCAGTGGATTATTTACACTGCTTTGTATACGGAAACTCTAAAAAAAAATCCAACTACACAGCAAGCAGAAGGAGTGTAACATCAATAGTTAGAGAGTCAAAAGAAGTTTTTATTAAAAAGATCAATAAATAGAAAGCCAAAATATGTGTTCTATTAGCTCTGCTTTATTTAAGCGTTTTGATATTTTGCAAGGACTCTTCAAGAATGATGTACTGTACTGAGAGACTTTCTGTATTGTATCATCTGCCAGACTCCAGAATTGGCTCCGAAGTGCTGTGACAGTGGAGTGGTATAGAAAGCTAAAACTGTCTTGTTAGCTATCAATCCCTAGTTACCCATGCTGTAACAACAGAGCTGAGCCTTGTTCACGAAGGGTCATTCAGTTCTCTCATTTCAGGAGAGGTCAGACTTTATGGAAAGGGTCCTTCCCCAAATGAGCAGTGAAGTTCCTGTTGTAAGACCTCAGGGCTGGAAGACAAACCTAGAGAATCTGGACCTCTTGGTGCCTGTATGCTTGGAGGTGTCCAAAACAAGTGCCCTGGATCTACAGCCAGAGAATTAAAACTGAGCTGTACAAGAACTTCAAGGTTGTGTGCTTCTGGAGTTAAACTCCAGCTAGAAGAGACTATAATCCCAGATAAGTTGTAGGAGCATAGATGTCAAATTCTTGGTTATTTCACCTTTATGTGTCCACCTCAAGTTCTGCAACAAAGCTTTTGAAAAGCATTCAATAACGGGATCAGCATTATGACAAGATTCAATTGTAACTGGGAACAAGGTGTCCTTTAAAGGCATCCACTTGCATGTCCAAAGCCCATCGGAGTGTAGGCACTGTAAAGTGGAAATTTAGAGAAATCTCCAACCACCCACATATGAAGAAGGTCAGTCCTCCTGGTTTACATAGGTGCTACAATAAAGCTTGCAATACACTGGGTCAAACAAAAAAAACTATATTCAGCCAACAGGCCGAACGGAAAAAAAAATAAAAACAAAACAAAAACTGATTCTTCCATCCATACAAGCAAGGTGGATAAAGGTTTTCCCCCCACCCCCCGCCAGGACATTGTATTCTGACAGCTGCACACACCACTGTTAGAATATACTGATCAGAGGCTGCAGCCAATAATCAAGATTTTTTTTCATCATGTTCCTTCAACAGAAAATGATCAAATGATCGATTTCTGTCAAGGAGGTATTGCCATGCATTCATTGAGATTTGACCTGATTGAAAAGGGGGAACTCTGATCATTGTATGGACAGCTTACACATTTAAATCCAAAATAGAACAAACTTAACCCCAATGGGGACTTTGTCTGTAGGTTGGGGGGGGGGGTGATATAGAATAGTATTATACCTCTATTTTGTTCTATTTTGTGTATTTGGGATGGTGGCAGGTGTTTGGGGTCTCAAGTGGTTCACTAGCTCTTTTTCCTTTTACACATTCCATGGCATTATTAACATTTTGGTGAGCAGAAGCTCCCATACGTTCAGAAGAATAAAGCCTTGCCTGGTACTGTATTTAACCGCATGAGCACTGTTGTCCAACCTGCCTTGTCCAGAGACACCCTGTTTTGGCACTTGTGTATGGGGCCTAGCACATTGCTGCATTTTTCTGTGCAAGCCAAGACAGAAGGTTTATGTAATACCCTTTAGGAAAATCTTTAGGACTCTCCAGAAGCAACATCTGTTGCAGCTGGCTAGTCTTTGAATTATTTATGACAACAATTTTCAGATTTATCACTTTAACCTTTGAATAGTCTCCTAAAACAACTACTGACTATTTAAATATTTCAGTGCAATATATTAAGATGTGAGGATTAACATTAGCATTTCAGTGAGTGTCCTTCAAGCTGCCAGTAATCCCTTTCACATAATATATCAGCAACAGTTTGAAAACAGGAATCTGGAAATTTGTCATCGCACACAGAAAATGATATTTGAGCTGACCATTTGTCAGAAATTGCATTACATATGATGTTTTATTATTATTTAGACATACAATATGCATGTCAAATTGTACCTCAAAGTCAAAAATATATATATGAAATATTTATGAAACTCAAAGAAAATTAATAAAGGGACATATTTGAAAAAACATTACTGAACTCCAAATCAGGTTTTCTGGTAAAATAAACATATTAATATTAAAAAAAATACAAATTTTTGAACATTTTAAATTTGCATTCTTTTATATACATTTAGGGGGTACTCATTTAAGTTACTTTTAGAAACGTCCACTTGCAGTTTACTGTAGTAAGGCCTCATTTCACTGGTACGTTTCAATGATGGCTATAAATGGTTTCACCGGGTACTTTGCCTATTGAAAAGCCATAATTTTAATTTTACCCAGGTTCAACAGCACAGCTACAATCCACAGCTGTGCTTCTGTCTGGCTTGGTAGAAGTGAAAGTATTATTTTTGAAATTTTGATCTTCTAATCCCAAACTTAAACTTAGAGTTAACCTTAACTTTTAAAGTGTATATATAGCTTATTCATTTTTTGTGTTGGTTATTGTAAAGAAGGGTTATAACCCCTGTCTGTTTCATGTGTGATGTCTGTGTCCTGTTATGGAAATTTCCCTTCACTTTCTGTTCTAGGAATGCAACAGGAAGTGAGAGCAGAGCTCTACAAAGTGAGAGCAATTCTGCTCTTAGACTGTTGTCACTGGAACAGGTGTGCCCATTAGAAGTAGTGCCCTAATGCCTATTCTGGTGACAACTGTAAAATGTTGGATTTCCCATCACTTCCTGTCTTTGTTACAATGGCCACCAGGACTAAAAGTGAGGACAGAGGTTATAATCTTTCCACATTCTATCCAAAAAAAAAAAGGTTCTACATAGCCTTTAACCCCTAAACCTGTCCCTGAAATGAAAGTCTCCTAAAACAAATATTACTGCGGCCATCAGTGACCTCCATATGATGATAGTTGCCTGTTGTGCTTTCATTCTAACTACATATCTCCATAAGGACAACTTTCCCTGGTTTCCTGTCCAGGTGATGGGTGTTAGATGGAAAAAGAAGATATATCTCCTCTATGGGAAAAGCCCATATGAACATCTCGCCACAGGACACAGACGGCATTTAAAACTGCTTGGGGTTCTAATTCTTCCCCACTCTATCCAAAACAAATAAATAAATACAAAGTTGTGTCTGAGGTTTGAGGGAAAAAGTGTAAAGTTAACAGCACTTTGCCAAGGACATGTGGGTTGTCAGTGGAAAATCACCTAAAAGATTTCTACCTATAAAACAAGTACGCACATGTGAGCTACATCAGGACTACAGCAACCCAACAAATTTACTGTAAACATTTTATTAAGGTCAAGATGAGGCATCTGGTGTTCAATTAGACATATGACACGATGAAACAGTCACTTGATACAAAGTGTAATACAAAGTAGCTTGCTTTATACATTACAGTACACTTCATTGGAATTTATGAAATGAGAGAAATATCTCATAAACAAAAAAATTGCTTGGACTTTTAGGGCAGAGGGAGTAGAGAAACAGGTAGGAAAGTGGTGTAAAATATTGTATTTTTATTGATATTGACCATAAAAAGGTATTTTCATGTGTCCATTACAGGGCATGGAAGTACACATGGAAATAAAACATATATAGGGGGTACAAGCATATAAAAACATTATACAAAAGCATTTTACAAAATTTGAGTGCCACAATAAAGTACAGTATAAATTTAGAACTCAATGCATGAGAGTTGCAAACCTAAGTGACTACATGGAAGTGGGAACCAGGGGCAAGTTCCATAGTCATCTCGACATGTTTCGGAGTTAAAATCCTTCTTCGGGGGTAATTGCATTGAAAATGAAGCAGTAAATTCTATCTGTAGATAAAGCATGACATATTGAAGAAACAACCACAGTCGTTTGGCATGCATAGTAATAAAAACGTATAAGGAGTAGTGGAGGTGCTTTCCACAGGGAAAGACGAGAAAATACACTTATGTTGATACTGAATGGCACTCACTGCGCAGGTTACATACAGCCCAGGGCCCAAAAGATGGAAGGAGGCCTGTCACCGAACCAGATTGACTGTCTGAGCCAATTCAGGGATGAATGTGTGGTAGTGCGACCACAAGGGGTGCCAGGTGGCTATGCCCAGCTGACCACAATGGTGGTGTATGAGTAGGCTAAATAAAGAAAAGTACATATACATACATATGTCAGAAGGTATAAAATATGTTGTGGTGTGGAAAAGGGGGAAATTGGGAGCCATAATTATGCCCTGGAACACCACATCGCCACTGGCCAACACAGGAAAGTGGAAAGTGGAAAGTCAACTTGATAACAATATTAGGGTAAAGTTGCATGACAAAATACTGTGACCAGGTGTTGACAGAATGGAGATGTAAAAGGTTACATGGGCGGTGTGAATCCATAAAGGGATATCTGCGCTGCCCAAGTGGCCAAAAGAAGGGGCCATTTCAATATAGGTAAATTGAGCAAATTAAGTCCCCAGATGATATCATTGGCAAACGCAGCAGTATCAAATATAAATAGTGGAGACTAGCATGACCAGAAGTATAGACTGGGTTTTTTTTATTAAAAACACAGCAAGTGCAAAACCACAGTCAGGGTATATATTAGAAAATATATAAAAAGAGGGGACAATTTTATGTCAATTTAAATGGAAATAAAGCACTGTATAAAAGGTAAAAGACTATGTCTATATGAAATATGGAGAAAAAAACATTGGGGGGGGGGGTGGTACAGATTA
>BLSH010316628.1:206303-234337 GCA_018402905.1 Glandirana rugosa
GAAAGTGGAAAGTCAACTTGATAACAATATTAGGGTAAAGTTGCATGACAAAATACTGTGACCAGGTGTTGACAGAATGGAGATGTAAAAGGTTACATGGGCGGTGTGAATCCATAAAGGGATATCTGCGCTGCCCAAGTGGCCAAAAGAAGGGGCCATTTCAATATAGGTAAATTGAGCAAATTAAGTCCCCAGATGATATCATTGGCAAACGCAGCAGTATCAAATATAAATAGTGGAGACTAGCATGACCAGAAGTATAGACTGGGTTTTTTTTATTAAAAACACAGCAAGTGCAAAACCACAGTCAGGGTATATATTAGAAAATATATAAAAAGAGGGGACAATTTTATGTCAATTTAAATGGAAATAAAGCACTGTATAAAAGGTAAAAGACTATGTCTATATGAAATATGGAGAAAAAAACATGGGGGGGGGGGGGTGGTACAGATTGTATCAGGGTGAAAAAAATATAGGCATGTCAAGTTAAATCAGCAAGGTGGATCAATGGCGGTATGGCTTAAATATAGAGCATAATATAAGAGTATGCCATAATTACCTGGTCTAGTGCAGTGTTGGATCAGCAGACGTGTGGGCTGAATGAGAGTAAATGTACTACTGACCTGCATATAAAAGGAAGCATATCTCCACCGGTAGCCAATCCGGTATATGGAGAACAGGTGCCGGCCATCCGCGTGTTGATGGGCAATCAAGCCCGCGTGGTGGACGTCGGGCATCCCTCTGGGAGAGCGGCTCGTGGCGATGCCCCACCCAAATAGGGCGGGATGATGTCACGCGTCGGACCCCCGCACACCCATCAGCACTTGTTTGGTATATACCATTTAATCTACAAATGCTAGCTGAAAATCAACTGAATTGTCAAGCAAGGAACATTGAACTACAACTACTCTTCATTCTCTTCCCCCACGTAGTGAGCCTATACTACTTTGCCAGAGTGTTTTATAAGCGGTATTCACCAAATAACTCTCTCCCTTAGAGCAGGTTGAATATATCTGCATTTATAATTCAGGTGCTGTACTTGTTTATCTACTGTTTGCTGGTTTTATACTTGTTGATCTACTGTTTGCTGGTGTCAGGTGAGTGAGCAGTAGAGAGTAGTCTGATGCTTCAGGAGTCATCTCACTGCTCTCATGTGCCCCACTCTCATGCACAGTATATTGACCTACTTAACTATCTACTGGTTGAATATACAGAGTCATAATTAACCAGTTAACAACCGCCCTATAGACAAAAGACGTCTACAGGGCGGTTGCTTAATTCTGGGAGGACGTCTATTGACGTCCTCCCAGAATCGCGGGTCCCGCGCGCCCTGCGGGGTGCGCACACGGGACTGTCCGTGCTCGCCGGGTTCACGGGACCCGGCGGGACACGGATCGCGGTAAACGGCCAATAGCGGTGGCCATTTACCACATGATCCCTCCATCCAATGATGGAGCGATCACAATGTAAACAGAAGGAGTTCAGCTAAGGTTCATCTCCCTCCTCTCCTCACACCGCTGCAACGTGTGAGGAGAGAGAGAGTGATTGAACCATCTACAGTGAGTAAAAATACTTTTTATTGTGCCCAGAAGTTGCCTGAAGTGCCCAGCAGTGCCCAACAGTGCCCCACAGTACCCAACAGTGCCACATTGTTGCCCAATTTGGTGATCTGTGCCACATCTCTGCCATCTGTGCCCCTACAAAGTCGCATCAGTGCCACCTGTGCTGCTACAGAGCCACATCAGTGCCACCTGTGCCACTACAGTGCCACCAGTGCCCCATCAGTGCCCTACAGTGCCATCAGTGCCTCTACAGAGCCACATCATTGCCACTACAGTGTTCATCTGTGCCACTACAGTGCCCATCAGTGCCACTACAGTGATAATCTGTGCCACTACTGTGCCCATCAGTGCCGTCTGTGCCCATCGGTGCCCGCCTGTGCCCATCGGTGCCACTACAGTGCTCATCAGTGCTATCAGTGCCACTACAGCGCTCACCTGTGCTATCAGTGCAACTACAGTGCCTCCTGTGCCCATCAGTGCCTCCTGTGCCCATCAGTGCCACCTGTGCCCATCAGTGCCACTACAGTGATCATCAGTGCCGCTACAGTGATCATCAGTGCCACTACAGTGATCATCAGTGCCACCTGTGCCCATAAGTGAGTGCTCATCAGTGCAGCTGCATTGCCCCTATCCAACACAGCCACCAGTATGGCAAAAAAATTCTTCACCACAGAGGAGGCATACCGTATCTTTAGCCTGAGCGATGAGAGCATCGGGGAGCTCTCTGAGGCTGAGGCTGAGTCTGGGTCTGGGTCCGATTCATTTTCTGAGTATGACCCCTTTCCAAGTAGTGGGTCTTCTACCGAATCCACAGATGAAGAGGAAAGTGTGCACACAAAAAGAAGACGTTCCGGTGAGGAGGCTACTACAAGTACAGCAGTGCCATCCACCTCCAGAGCAGTGCCATCCACCTCCAGAGCAGTGCCATCCACCTCCAGAGCAGTGCCATCCATGAGACCACTGCCAAGCACAAGTGGGGTGTCATCTCAGCCCCAAAGTGCCCATGCCAGCCTTCCCTTTGCCCTTCAGAACCCCCTGTGGCTTCCATCCAATTCCGGAGCATCAAACGTCCCCCCTTTCACCGCCCAGCCAGGTGTCCAGGTGAACACCGATAATTTTGCCCTGATTGATTTTTTTTATTTACTTTTTACAGAGGACTTTCTTTCTTCTATTGTGGCCCAGTGTAACCTTTATGCCCAGCAGTTTATTGAAAGCATCCCAAATTCAAGCTATGCCCGTCCCTTTGAATGGAGAGCTGTTACTGTGGAGGAATTCAAAATTTTTTTAGGCCTCACTTTTAACATGGGACTCTCAAAAAAAAACAATTTATATGCCTATTGGTCCACCAAACCCATCCATCATATGCCAATTTTTTTCTCCACTATGCCAAGGTCCAGATACCTAATGATTCTCCGGTTCCTCCACTATAATGACAACGCTTAGTGCCCTCCAATGACCCATCTTATGACAAATTATTCAAAATTCGCCCCCTTCTAAACTATTTTTCAGAAAATTTTTCCCAGCTATATACCCCCAAGCAAAACATCTGTATTGATGAGTCCCTTATTAAATTCTCAGGCAGGCTGTCCTTCAAACAGTTTATACCCAGTAAAAGGGCCCGATATGGGGTTAAGCTGTACAAGCTTTGCGACAGAGTCACGGGCTACGTTTATGCAGGGAAGGACTCCCAGCTACATCCCCGTGAATGCCCGGATTACATTGGCAACGTCTTTGCGGAACGAGGAGCTGTTGGCTGTCAAGTGGAGGGACAGACGAACTGTACACATGCTGTCAACAATTCATGACGACACCTATGTGGATATCCCCCGAAGAGATGGCCCAATCCGGAAACCTGCTTGCATCTACGATTATAATATGTTCATGGAGGGAGTGGACTTCAATGATCAGATGATCGAGCCATATCTACCCACCCAGAGGCGTAACTAGAACCTTCAGGGCCCCGGTGCAAGAAATTATGAAGGGACCCCTGACCCCTGGCCAGGTCCCTTCCCTCTTCCCACTGATCCTGGGGCCCTTTACTCCCATCGTGGGTCCCTTTTATTAAGGTACTGCAGTGGGGCCCTTTCACAAGTTCTGCAGCAGGCCCCAGGGGGACCAGGGAAGCACACAGGGGCCCTGGGAACAGCAGAAGACAAGTAAACTGGATAGAGGAAAATGGAGGAGATTGGGTCCTCTAAATGCCACCCCTGCCATCCCTCCTATTCAGGTGTACAAGGGAGGCACATGGGCCCCCTGGACCATGGGGCCCGGTTGCAATTGCAACCCCTGCAACCCCTATCGTTACGCCCCTGTACCCACCAGAAAATCCCGGCATTGGTACAAAAAAGTATCCATTTATTTTTTCACATTGGCCATGTACAATTCTTTCATAATATACAAAAAATCTACAGAAAACCCCGTATCCTATTTTTACTACCAAGAAGAAGTCATCAACGCCCTAATATACCCTGAAGGCCCGCCAGAAAGTATTAGATCTGATGTAATAAGCAGACTCCAGGAACGACACTTTCCTGAGAAAATCCCCCACACTGAATCAGGCCGTAGACGTCAAAAGAGATGCCGGGTGTGCACCAAAACAGGAATTAGAAAAGACACCTCATATTTTTGTCCCCAATGCCCTTCCCAACCGGGCCTCTGTATAGGTAATGGTTTCCGCCGTTACCATACTTCTCTACAGTATTAGTGAAGTATGGTAAACGTAATTGCCATTTACTTCCACACCCCTTATGGCACTGCACTGTACATACTGCTGCCCCGGAACAGACCCTGGCCTGCTATACGACCACGCTTCTGCCTCACGCTAAAAATACCTCTGCCTTCTTCAGAACTGACCCTGGCCTGTTATACGACCACACTTCTCCCTAATGAAGAACTGTACCTACCACTGCCTGCTCTGGAACTGACCCTGGCCTGTTATACGACCACGCTTCTGCCTAATGGAGAATTGTACCTACCACTGCCTGCTCTGGAACTGACCCTGGACTGTTTGACCACGTTTTTTGCCTGCCTCTTGGACTGATCTTTTACCCTGGAGCAGTAGGATTCATAACACAGGGGTCTCACACATGTGAGGGGCTCCAGAATTTGTTTTTCTGGATGAAGAAAACTGTTTTTGTTTTCTCATTCCCAGATTAGGGTCTGGAGACTCGGAGGCTTCATAGAGCTTTGGGTGGGAGAAGCCTCTACCCCTATCCCCACTTTTCCTGGCCTGCTACCTGTATTATGGACCATGTTTCTGCCTACTACCAGGGCCAATATTTTGGCACTGCTGGCATTATCTCTACCTGGACTGTATATGGACCCTGCCTGTACTGACTATGAACAATATTCCTGCCTGCTGCATGGACAATTCAGTTCGCTGTCGCTGACCACATCCCTGCCTGCTGCCTGGATCTACTAGAGAAGCCTCTACCCTGGTCCCCATTCTTTCCTGGCCTTCTAACTTTACTATGGACTATGTTTCGGCCTACTACCAGGACCAATATTTTGGCACTGCTGGCAATATCTACCTGCACTGACCCTGGACTGCATATGGACAGTATCCCTGCATGTACTGACTACGGACAATATACCTGCCTGCTGCCTGGACAATTCTGTTTGCTGTCGCTGACAATGTCCCTGCCTGCTCCCTGGATCAGTGCTCTCCTCCTGTGGTCAACTGCACTACTAAGATCGCAGGTAATGTTTTCTTTACCCTTTTGCTCAGCAGAATGTATATTGGGGTGTAGTTCTTGGGATGTACATGCTATGTGTTAGAAATATGAAGGGCCTTCTAATAAGATGTGATAGGTTGTCAGGAAATTAGATGCGTAATGTATGTAAGGTTCTCCTTGTATATTGTGCCTCTGTATGTGGCCAGGCTTTGTAAAAGTCTCACACATGTGGTATCGCCATACTCAGCAGGAGTAGCAGAATGTATTTTGGGGTGTCATTTTTGCTATTTACATGCTGCGTGTTGGAAATATCTTAGCAATGGACAACTTTGTGTAAAAAAAATGCGTTTCCATTTTTTTTCCACATTTTCCAAAAACTTCTGGAAAAAAATTAACCGTTCAAAATAATCATTATGCCTCATAGATTATACGTTGGGGTGTTAGCTTTCCAAAATGGGGTCATTTTGTGGGTAATTCCATTGTCCTGGTGCTCCAGGGCCTTCAAAAGTGTAATAGGTGGTTGAGAAATGAGATGTGTAATTTATGCTTCTAAAATGCCTGACAGTGCTACTTCAATGTTGGGCCTCTGTATGTGGCCAGGCTGTGTAAAAGTCTCACACATGTGGTATCGCCATACTCAGGAGGAGTAGCAGAATGTATTTTGGGGTGCAACGTGTGGTATGCACGTGCCATGTGAGAGAAATAACCTGAAAATATGACAATTTTGTGAAATAAATTTAAAAAAAAAATGTAGTTTTGCAAAGAATTGTGGGAAAAAAATGAAGACTTGAAAAAACTAACCATGCCTCTTACTAAATACCTTGGAATGTCTACTTTCCAAAAAGGGGTCATTTGGGGGGTATTTGTACTTTTCTGGCTTGTTAGTGTCTCAAGAAATGAGATAGGCCTTCAATATATCAGGTGTGATCAATTTTTAGTGATTGGCACCATAGCTTGTAGAATCTATAACTTACACAAGGACCAAATAATATACACAAATTTGTTTTTTTTTTATCAAAGATATGTAGCAGTATACATTTAGGCCAAAATTTATGAAGAAAAATTACTAATTTGCTAAATTTTATAACAAACTAAGAAAAATTCATTTTTTTTACAAAATTTTCGGTCTTTTTTTAATTATACCGCAAAAAATAAAAAATCCACTGGTGATTAAATACCACCAAAAGAAAGCTCTATTTGCTTGAAAAAAATGACGCAAATTTCATATTGGTACAGTGTTTTATGACTGAGTAATTGTCATTCAAAATGTGAGAGCGCTGAAAGCTGAAAATTGGTCTGGTTGTTAAGGGGGTTTAAGTGCCCAGTTGTCAAGTGGTTAATATACAGTATCATTCACTTGTTAGAATTATTTGATGTACCCTATTGAGTCCAAGTTGTTCCTAAAATATATACTTTGGGTAAACACTATTGATTTTACTAAATCCTGTGTATTCCATTACTTTGTCTTTACTTAAAGGGGAACTAACACTGAGTAAACCCAATGGCCCTGGTTTACTGGTTTACTATACCTCCCAAATCTACTCCAGCAGTGCTTTAAAATAACCCAATTAAAGGCAATTACAACTTCAACTCTCACAAACTGGAGTAAATGTACTCACATGAGAACTCTATTTGCCTGGGAATATGCCTCTCAGATCACATGTTCTAAGCGCTGGATGTCAGCTGGGTTTGAACTTGTGGTTTCAGAATTCCTCCATTTAATGCTTGTATGCAAATTCATTGCCATAAAAAACATTACCACCCCCTCTCTCTAATTTAACAGCCTTAGCCCTAGAGGACATGTATGAATAGAAAAAAAAGTTTATAAATCAATTGTTTTTTTTCTGGAGCAAAAAAACAAAAAAAAAAACCCAATATATTCCTTTAACCACTTCAGCCCCGGAAGGATTTTGCGCTTTAGGACCAGAGCACTTTTTCGATTCGGCACTGCGTTGCTTTAACTGACAATTGCGCGGTCCTGAGACATTGTACCCAAACAAAATTTGGGTACTTTTTTACCCACAAATAGAGCTTTCTTTTGGTAGTATTTGATCTCCTCTGCGTCATTTCTGATGGCCGATATAAATAAAAAAAGAGCAACAATTTTGCAAAATAACCAATTTTTCTTCCTTTTTGCTAAAATACAAATCCAATAAAAAAAATATAAAAAACATTTTATTTCATCGGTTTTGACCAATTTCTATTCTTCCTCATATTTTTTATTTAAAAAAAAAAATCGCAAATTAGCGTTTATTGATTGGTTTGCGCAAAAGTTGCCGTGTTTACAGATGATGAAAATTCATTTGTGGGTTTTTTTTTTTTACTTTTTACTGGTAATGGCGGTGATCTGTGATTTTTAGTGGTACTGCGATATTGTGGCAGACATGTCGGACCATTTAGGCATTTTTTTTGACCCACTGGCATTTATACAGCGATCAGTGCTGTAAAAAATGCACTCATTACTGTAGAAATGCCATTGGCAGTGAAGGAGTTAACCTAGGGGGGACACTGTAAGGGTTAACTGTGTTCCCTAGGTGTGTTCTAACTGTATGGGGGCTGGGCTGGCAGGGAGAGGGGAGTGATCATGGCTTCCATATACAGGAAGCCTGTGATCACCGCCCTTCCCCCTCTGTCAGAACGGAGATCTGTGTTTACATAGGGAGGGGAGTGATCATGGCTTCCATATACAGGAAGCCTGTGATCACCGCCCTTCCCCCTCTGTCAGAACGGAGATCTGTGTTTACATACACGGACCTCCGTTCTTTCACTGTGGGGGGGGCCATTGCGGGTAGCCGGCGGCAATAGAGTTCGCCCTACCCGCTCCCTGGCCCCCCTGGAACACAGTGAGCATGCAAATGTGCCTCCGGCGGCACGCGCGCTCGCAATGCTAGTTATCGCAGCCGTCGTCAGGTGGTGGCGGTTTGCGATAACGAACCACTTTGCCGCTGTCACGCGGGCGGTCGGCAAGTGGTTAAATATCGTGCTTGGGGGTCCCCTTAGTATGGATCTCTGTGAGGTTTAGAACAGTGCCACCGCAAAATGACATTTGTAAAGGAAAAATTTACATTTAAAAATCGGTCGCAGTTGGAATGTATTGCTGGTTCCCTGCAATATAGAGATCATTGAAAAATCATTGCATTGGGGGTCCCCCCCAGTCCATACCAGGCCCTTTGGGTCTGGTATGGATTTTAAGGGGAACCCCATGCCAAAAAATGGTGTTGTGGTCCCCCCAAAATCCAAACTAGACCCTTATCCGAGCATGCAGCCCTGGCATGGCAGGGGGGGTGGAGACGAATGAGCGTGCCCCCTCCGAACCTGATCAGGCCACATGCCCTCAACATGGGGAGGGTGCTTTGGGGTCTAGTTTGCATTTTGGGGGACCCCAATGCCATTTTTCCCAAAATTTGGCATGGGGTCCCCCTTAAAATCCATAAAAGACCTGAAGGGCCTGGTATGGACTTTGCAGGGGACCCCTACCCAAAATTTGTGTTTAATTTTGGCATGGAGTGCCTCTTAAAATCTATGCCAAACCCTTATCCGAGCATGCATGCAAGCAATGTATAGAGTCTACACAGTGGTGTAGTGGTTAGCACTTTCGCCTGGAAGTAAAAGGGTCATTGGTTCAAATCCCAACCACAACACTACCTGCCTGGAGTGTGCATGTTATCCCTGTGTCTGCGTGGGATTCCTCCAGGTACTCTGGTTTCCACCCACACTCCAAAGACATGCAGGTAGGTAAATTAGTTCACGTTTAAATTGGCCCTAGTATATTTATGAATGCGTTAGGGACCATAGATTTGTAAGCTCCTTGAAGGTAGGGACTGATGTGAATATACAATATATATGTAAAGCAACAGCGCTATACAAGTACCTGAAATAAATACACTGAATGCAGTGTATTAAATATACCATACTGTACATATATATTCCTATGCCACTCCCTAACCTTTTGCTATCTCCGCAAAAGTTTTCACTATATTAGGCCGCTGTGTAAGTGGCCTTATATAGCGTGGGCTTGGACTCCGACCCGCTGAGCAATGATTGGCCCCCTCACCCCAAAGCACACCCCCTCATGTTAAAAGCATGTAGCCTGGTTTGGTCCAGGAGGGCAGGCCCTCAATTGTCCCCCCATCCTGACCTTCAGGCTGCATGCTCAGAAAGGGTCTGGAGTTTGGGGGATCCCCCGCCGTTTTGTAATAAAATTTGGAGTGGGCTTTCCCTTAAAATCCATCCCTGAGCCAAAGGGCTTGGTATGGATTGGGGAGACAATACATTATAGCCGTAAGCAAGTTGAAATCACATTTTTGATCAATGTAGGGGAGGATGTGGGAGCTACATGTGGTGTGGGTGGGGTTCATTGATTTGTTTATTTGGCATCACCACACAATTGCTTCCAGCCCATGTGCACATAGCACTTCCTGTTTCCAGCCACATTACACTTCCTGCTGATGTATATCTGTAAGGACTATGCAAATATAAATGAGAATATGACTTATCAGTGCTGGTTCACACTAATGCGATGGGGGAACCCTGCTAATCCACTGCGGGTTCCAGCATCGCATCCAACTTAGACAGTTCACACTGCCATATGCAAACTGCTGGGTGTGTCAATAGGAAGCTAATGACACCCCCAAATCAGTTTGCAGGTCGCACTGCAAACCAGACAGGAATCAGATTGCATGGATGTGAACACCCATGTGATCTGATTCTGCTTCGTAACAAAAAAAAAGGGTCCTGTGTGAGTTTGGTCAGGATGCGATGCAAATTCAGCCAGACTATCTGTATGGCTGAATTTGCATAGCACAGATCGCATGTGATTTGCACTGCGGTGCAAATCACATCCGATCTCAGACACCGCAACAGTGTGAACCGGCCCTAAGGAAGGTAATCCACTTCCCCAAAACCACCACCCCCCAAAACTAATTTAAAAAGTTTCAAAAGAGAACAAGCAAAATAAATTCCCTTGTATTTTGCCAGCAGAAACACATGTATGTACATATTTACTGGCATTAAAGTATTTACAGTATATACACATTTAGCAAAACAGTTAGCAATGGGCACTGCTCATAGGAGCTTACAATCTAAAATTGGACTAAACCTTACAGTGGACACACCTTTAGCTTCACTGTGCATAACCGCCCACACATTTCATAAAATGACTAAACACCCACATGACATTATTAGCTGCAAAATTACAGAAAGATAATTTACAGTCATTCTAACAAAGCATTACAACATAATATTTAAAAAAGGCGCATATAGAACATTGGTGAGTATTTTCTCCTAGAAGAATGCATGGTAAGACAAACAATACACACCCCAACCGGACAGCATGGTAAAATCAAGCCACTTTTGATGGTCAAAATGCACAATAATTTCAGCAAACAAACAGCTCTAGTAAAACATTTGTCATTAGCAAAATACCTTCCACAAAAACCACAGCAACAAACCTGACCCCTCATCAGGTTAAACCAACACCCTCTACTGAAGTGCCTTATATAAGCTAGCACTGACACACGCCCAATAGAAGTACACGCCCACCAGTATCTTTCAATCTGTCTTTTCTAATTTATTTTACCTGAGAGGCATCCCTATTGCCTAGCTAGTTTAACTAGTATATCTGGCAAGATTTGCAATGGTGGTGGAACCCTCCAACACATAAATACTACATTTGGACATGATTTAAGCAAGGCCCTGAGTCATGTTTAACAACATAGAGAAGAGAAACCATCTCTACATGAAGTGACATGCTTGGGAATTGAACTCAGGACATCTGCAATGGTAGACAGAACTGCTACCTTTTAAACCACAGGGCTTACACACATCAAGGCCTTCTACACATAAATACACAGCTACTGCATGTCTAGGAATATATAGGACTTACATTAGTCAGGAGTTAATATTCTAAATGTAATCTGTGATTTTTGGTGGTTCTTGCTGCGTGAGCGTAGAATAATAATTTTTATCCTCAGATTTTTGGTAATGACATTTTTATTTCTGATGTTGGTACACATATCACATTTTTGGGGCTCAAATTAGGATTATTTGGAAAGAATAAAAAATAAAAAAATGGCACTAATTTTAAATTTACATAAGCAATGGTATTGTTTGTGGTTCGTAAAGACACCTGTGTGAATTTGGGGAAATATTTTTGTGACATGGAAAGCAGCAAGTGAAAGTTACCGAGAAAAAAAAATATTTACAAAACATGAAGAGATTTCACCTCAACATGAAATGGATTTATTTGATAAAGTAACAATTGTACCATTAGAATGAATGGCAGAAACTTGCACTTGGCAAAATAACTCTCCTCTTCACTCCCAAAATATGTGTGTAAAATAACTCTCATTTTGGTATTTACTAATTACTCCATGAGAGTTATTTTGAGAGTTGTTTTGTGTCTGAGCATGCTCAGTTGTTCTCAGCTGTGCTCTGTGCCTAGGAGTAAAGAGACGGGGAATTGATCTCTTCTCAGATTTTTTAAGATATTTCAGTGTAGAAATCACTTTTTCACACAGTTTAAAAGCAGATTATCTTTCAACAATATACAAAATATTTTAATATAATTTAGGAGATCAGATCATGCTTCAAACATTATTTCTATTTGCACAGCTCCATGTCTGGACTGGAGTAAGGAGTTGGGAGCTATCTGTTACCTGAGAGCTATAGTGAATTCCATTTTGGGTGTAAATCTACTCCAGAGCTATTGTGAATACCGTTTTAGCTCTATTTAGCACCATTTGCCATTTTTGGGAGCTAAATAGCTCTCAGGAGTAAATTTACTCCACTGAGCGCTATAGTAAATAAACCCCAATGTGTCAGAGGTGGCAGATGACTCACAGAGTCAGGGAACCCAGAGGGGGATTGACTTATCTTGCAACCCTCAAGAGAGCAGCGCTACATTTGGGGGCTGGTCCGGGATACCCCTCATGGTAAGCCTCAGTAAGTCCGAGGAACCACCCAGAGCAAAGAGGAAGATGGACTCTGCTACTGCTGTCAACTGGGTGCAGAAGGAAGGGAGTCACCTGGAATTGGCTAGTGTGCTGAAGCTGCCCAGAATTAGGTGGTCTGAGAGAGACTTTTGGCTGTTGATGAGAGGAGCCTTCCCAGGGCAAGGATCCTATGTTGTGGATGTGAAGCCTGAATATGGGGAAGACTACAGCTATGCTGTAATTGGGTGGCGAGAGAACATTCCAGCTGGACTTCAGGAAGAGACTTTTAATTTAGCTAAAGGATTAGAAGCTCAAGTGATATCTCTACAGACAGAAGGAAATCTAGAACAAAAGCAATCACAGGGTGGCTCGGTGAGTCCTGATGTAGAAGAAGAAGAAGCTGATACCACCAACAAAGGGATGCCTCCAGCTTTGTTCTATATGGATATGAGCCGGTTGGTAGAGAGTTTGATCAAGAGCAACAATATTACAGCCAATCAGGGTTACAGGAAACTGCAGTTCTTCTTGGGGCGCACCCCCACACCAGAAGGTGAGGAAGAATTTGAGAACTGGATGGATCAAGCTATTAAAGCCGTGAAAAGACAGAGAATAAGTGAGAGCTTGAGAAGTCCTGCCGCTATTCAAGCGTGCAAGATTGGAATGTGCTAGAGGCAGTGAAAAGACAGAGAATAAGTGAGAGCTTGAGAAGTCCTGCCGCAGATGTTATTCGGAGTTTGAAGAGAGGAAAGCCTAATTGTGTGGCCATGGATTACATTGAAGCTTTGTGTGCAGTGTATGGCAGGGTGGAGAAGATTCCTGATTTGATGTACAAATTCGAGCACACGCAGCAATACAGAGGAGAGAAGCTGTCTATCTATGTTGTCAGGGTGGATCGTGTCTTACATCAAATTATCTTGAAAAAGGGAATCGACCCGAAAGAAGCTGAGAATGTCAGGCTGGAGTGAATTTTACAAAGGGCAAGACCCAATCATCCAATTGTGCTTTGTTTTCTGCTGAAGGGGACACAGACAGTGCCAACTAAAGTGTTGGATGAGAAGAATTAGGGACCATGAGAAGGGATCAATACTACCCCAAGGACTGAGAAGGTGTCTGCTCAACCAGTGCAAATAGAGCAAGTGGTCTTTGAAGTGGACAGTGAAGAAGAGTCAGAGTGGGGGGAGAGTACTAAAACCACTGTGGCTTCTCCGGCTCTTGCAGAATCCCCAGTCAAGTTGCTCACTCAAGTGGCCCAGACACAAGACCAACTACAACAGACGTTGTTGCGGGTGATGGAAGCTCAAGTCACCACCCAGTTGGATAAAGCTGACCCTCGAAAGTGCTTTAAGTATGGGGAGTCTGGGCATTTCAGAAGATAGTGCCCAAAGAGGGATGAAGAATTAAATTTCATGGCTGAGTTACTGAAAGCATTACAGTAGCTGCTATCTACTCAGAAGGTGGGAAACTTAAGAGGGCCTCAGTGAGGGAGCCAACTGAGAACCCGAAGAAGGAACAGAGCTCCAAGAAACAAGACAAAGGCAAACAGAATCCGAAGAAAGGGAAAAAGAAGGGGGAGATATCTCCTAAATCAACTAACCCGTCACCGGGGTCTGAGGGTCGGGTGCAGGGAGTCACTGCTCATTCACCACCCAGGGCTAGAGTTAGATCCTCTCAAATTGGGCCAAAAAGAGACACTAACAATGCAGGGGTGGACCAGTTACCAGAGAAGTTAGTGGGGCCATCCCCTATTGTGGCAGTGCAGGTGGAAGGTATCTGCACACAAGCTTTTTTGGAAACAGGAGCAATGATTTGATGTGGGATGTGCTAAAAGTGCTCAGTATTGAATACGCTTTCAGGAAGATAAACCCTTCCGGGAGAGAGCTCGGAGGATTCTGCTCAGTGACTTGGAAGATTTGAGAGAACAGTTGGCTGAGCTTAAAAAATTGGGAGTGATTCAAGAGTCTGGAAGTCCATATGCCTCACCCATTGTGAAGAAGAATGGAACTTTACGTATATGTGCATAGACTATCGAGCCCTTAACCGATGAACCATCCTGGATCAATACACCACCCCATAGATTGAACATGCCCTTCGGTGTCTTGCTGGAGCCAAGAGGTTTAATGTGCTGGATCTGAAAAATGGATACTACGAGAAGATACCGATGCACGCTGAAGACAATGAGAAGACTGCCTTCATCTGCCCCCTTGGTTTCTTTGAATTTATCGGATGCCACAAGGACTGTCAGGGGTGCCAGCCACCTTTCAACACTTGATGGAAAGAACATTGGGGGATATGAACTTGGTTGAAGTCCTGGTGTACCTGGATGATATCATAGTGTTTGGAAGAACACTAGAAGAGCATGAAGCGCGGCTGGAGAAGGTCTTCAAAAGATTCCATGAAGAAGGGCTGAAATTATCCCTGGAGAACTGTTAGTTCTATCGTACTAGGTCACTTACTTGGGACATGTGGTCTCAGCCAAGGGAGTGGCTACTGAGCCGAAGAAGTTGGAAGCAGTTACCGCATGGCCTAGACCTGAGACTGTGACAGAACTGAGATCCTTCTTAGGGTTTTGTTTGTATTTGCTAAGCCCCTCAATGAATTGCTCCAGGTGGCCTTGGGGGAGGAAGAAGGGAAGATGAAAGAAAAGAAATTGGGCAGGAGAGGAAAGAAAAAGTCCATTAAAGAGCAGTGGACTCATTTATGTGAAGAAGTTTACAAGTGGCTAAATAAAAGTCTCACTGAAGCCCCTGTCTTAGCATATGTCTAACCCTACGAATTCATGTGGATACTAGCAGAGATGGGTTAGGAGGAGTCCTTTACCAAGAGCAAGATGGCAGGCTCAAGCTAGTGGCTTATGTGAGCCAAAGTCTTATTCCTTCTGAAAAGAGTTACCCAGCACACAAATTGGAGTTCCTGGCTTTAAAGTGAGCAGTTGTTGACAAATCGAAGGACTATTTGTATGGGTCTCAATTCATTGTGCAGACTAATAAAAATCCATTAACCTACCTGCTGACTTCTGCAAAGTTGGATGCAACCGGGCACTGGTGGTTAGCTGCATTAGTGGGATTCTAGTTTAGTTTGAAATACCGACCTGGAATTGGAAACAGAGATGCTGATGCACTGTCCCGTCGGCCATATCGTCCCTGAGGAGGAGTTTCGAGAATGGACCTTTGTGCCTGCTAAAGGAGTACAAGCCCTATGCAAGGGCCTGGTTCACCGCCTGAAAAGGGCTGTAGGAGCAGAGTCCATAGGAGTTTCCCCGGCTGGAGTACCTCTGTCTTATTGTGGTCTGACTCAAGTAAGAAGTGAGGGTCTTCCTTGAGTAACAAAGGAGATCAAGATTGACCAAGAGCAGGATCCTCTATGTCATGTAGCCCTTCCAGCCTTGGCACAACAACATTCCATGTTGCTGTTGAAAAGTTTGATAGTCCATGCTAAGATATTACATAGAGAGTGGAGTCCATTACAGTTAAGGGATGGTCTGCTATACAGAAGCGCTGGTGACGAGTTTGAGGAGACCTGGCAACTATTCCTTCCGGAAAAACATCGTACCTCAGTCCTGGTGTCTTTGCACGATGAACACCGACATTTAGGCAAAAAGAGACATTTTTGCCTAGTCAGAGAGGTTTTATTGGATAGATATGAGAAGAGAAATAGAAAACTACTGTCATTCCTGCCTACCTTGCATTCAGAGGAAGACTCTTTCAGTTCGAGCTGCCCCTATGGAGCGTTTACAGAGTCAGGGCCCCATGGAGTTGGTATGCATTGACTTTCTGTGCCTGGAACCAGATACAGGTGGAAGAGGCAATATCTTGGAGATGACTGATCATTTTACCCGTTATGCTCAGTCTTATCCGACAAAAGATCAGCAAGCAACTATGGTGACGAAGGTACTGGTGGAGAAATTCTTCATTCATTATGGGTTGCCTGTGCAAATCCATTCTGATCAGGGAAGAGAGTTTGAAAGCCGGCTCATACATCAGTTGTGCAGGTCATTGGGCATTAAAGCATTTCGCACCACACCTTATCACCCACAAGGGGATCCTTAGCCTGAGAGATTCAACAGGACTCTGCTGAATTTGTTGGGGACCTTGCCAACTGAGAAGAAGCAACACTGGGGAAATCATATTGCCACCATGGTATATGCTTATAACACAACTGTAAGCGATGCGACTGGATATTTACCCTATCGCCTCATGTTCAGAAGAGAGGATAGACTACCAATTGATGTGGTTGTCGGAACATCCGCTGATGATACCTCTTTGACTTCTCACAAGGGTTATGTGGATTGGTTGCGGAAGAACTTGAATCAAGCTTATGATAAGGATATGCAGCATGCTACTACCTGAGAATTGAGGAACAAAAAGAATTTTGATCTCAAAGTAAAAGTGCAAGAACTCCAACCTGGGAACAGGGTGTTGTTGAAGAAATTAGGTGTGGCATTGTGATCATCTACTTCCTATGTCAGATGCAGTTCGGGTGCCTCCTTGTTCTCCTGCACTTCCTTTGGATGCAGGTCCCTCCAGGACTCGATCCTGTTGGAAGCTACCTGCTAGGCCTTCCAGGCCGGTTCAAGATGACAGTCAAGATGAAAAGGTAGCAACCTCTTGGCTGTGGGCCCCAATTGTTATTTCTGAGACAGAGATCAGATCTTGGTTCAGAAGACCAACACCAATGAGAGAGGCGAAGAGATCAAAAAGTTCTCCTGGACAGAAGAGGAATACTCCACCATTGATTAAAAGGAGAGATGGTCTTCCAAGTGGGAGTATCAGGCCAGTCCCAAGTCTTGAACGAGGGGACCTAATTAGTTTCACTGATGAATGCCTACCTGTGGTAAGACCGGTCAGTGGTTCTGCAAAGGAAACAGTGTTGTCAGAAGAAGGAGAGAACAGGAGAGAAGGGTTAGACTCTGATATTCCTGATGAACCTGGTCATGCTTCTCTCGGGCCTGAGCTTTTTACTCCAGTAACCAGTACTAAAAACAATTCCACCTCAGTAACCAGTCCTAAAATAATTCCACCTCAGAAACCAGTCCTAAAAACAATTTCACCTCAGTAACCAGCCCTGAAAGAAATTCCACTCCAGTAACAAGTCCTGGAAAGAATCTTAGTCCAATGGCAAGTTCTGGAAAGGGTCCTACTTCAGTCACGAGCCCAGTAAGGAACTTTACTCCTATAGCGAGGCCTGAGAGGCAGATTACATTTTCGGTCAATTCAGAAAGGGGAGTCGGCCCTACATCCAGTCCAGAGAGAAGTTACACTTCCGTAGTGAAGCAAGACAAGGACGTTACCTCCATAGGTAGCCATGAAAGAAGTGCTGTACCCAAGCCTGAACCCAGTTCTCCTGTTCAGTTAATAAGAAACATCCACCCTCCCAGAAGACTTATTTTGTTACATTGGGGGAGAACTCTCACAGACTGATTCCCACTATTCAAAGGTCAGATTCTATACCTGACCCTGTTGCCATCAATTGGGCAAAACGTGACCTCAATGTAGCCTGGGACATGGCTATTGCCCTGGCTTGTCAGAAGATTGATTACAAATTAACTGAGAATGTATATAAGTGGTTTAAGCAAAATCCAGATGTTTTCCAATATTTGATGAATTTCAAATGCTGATTACATTGACTAATCAATGTTTCTGCCATTGAGTTCAATGCAGTTTAATACTGAGTTTAATACTTAAAATCTGGCCTGTTGGTGGGTCCTGAGGACAGGAGTTGAGAACCACTGCACTAAAGGCTGCCTGCAGAAAAATACAGAGGAGGATAACAGACCAGTCAACCTGCACAGGGAAAGAGAGCAACAAATGACTGGAAACCTGTGCGCAGAAGAAATGTTTCACACTGGATTACTGCACAGATCAATTTGTTTATCCTGTAGTCCAGCTTTAAATCTAGTGGATAGCATGATACCGAATGAAAAGTAAAAGGTAAAAGAAAGATACTGAATGAAAAGGCAGAAGTAACATCAGAAAAAGTAGATTGTGGAGTGTAATGTACTGTAATAAAAGGAAGATAACATTTTTGAACTCAGAAGTCTTTTTAAAATTCAAAATTTCAAGAAGTTTTGAAGTTAAATGGAAATGTGCTGTTACAGAATGGCAAAATTCATTAGTATAATGAGGTTATAATAGTATATTTCCACAAGATGGCGCCCAACGAGCGCATTATGAAAATAACCAACACATGAGGTTTGAAACATGAAACACGTTTTTTGTGGAGCTGCAATTATGGTGCTCTACATGAAGTACCTGAATGCTATCAGAGATTAGGAGAATTTTTAGCAGAACAGGAGTTTAAAGGTAAGTCCATCTTTATGGCCATGTCTCAGGTTACACAAATATTTAGCATACTTCCCAACTTTCTGAGATGGGAAAAGGTAAATTGTACAAAAAATGATTGATTAAAAACTCAGCACTAATGTTTAGGGAAAGAGTGCATGGAACTGCCAATATCCTATATATATGTAGCGCTGCCCCCCTGAGGGTCCCATGATAAATAAATCCTCCCTGGTTTCCCGGACTATGAGGGTCCTCCGCCACCCCTGACACACTGGGTTCACTCATGGTAAAATTCCCTTTTCAATGAGATACAGTAAAAGTCACACAGGTTGAGAAAATCAATGGTGTTTACTCAAATATTTTTGGATGAAGAGGAACTCTGAATTTAACAAACAAAATCACTAATGTGATGCAGGTAATTACAAAGACAAACATACTTTAATTCTTATACTCTACAGTTCAATACCAGAAAAACCATTATAGATATGCCTGCTGTGCATGAGAGTGGAACACAGGAGAGCAGGGGAATGACTCTCGTTCATCAGCCCTCTTTCTACTACCCACTCCCCTGGCATCTGCCAAAAGGAATGAAAACAAACTCAGATAGATCAGTTGGATTATCTATAAACAGGCATTTAACCAGAGGACTGTAAATAATTAGGTATATCAATAGACAACAGATACCAATAATTCAACCTGCTCTAATACAGAGCGTTCTTAGGTGGATGTGACTTATATTTGACTTAGTTAATAATGATGGCCTACAGCAGGAGAGGAAACAGACCAGAGCTATGATAACTCTCTTTGATGAAAAGTTCCAATGATCTTCAGCTTGCTCTGTAGTTTAAATAGATAATCTCAACTGCAGATGCAATACCATAAACAGATCAACAAGAAGTGCACTGTATGAATAATAAACGCTATTGCTGTAGCCACACAGAAGAATCTTCACAGTGATCACTGTCTTTTATTGTGGAACTATGAGTAACAGCAATCCAGTAGAGGGGTAGAAATACTTATGTTCAAACTTTCATCCTGTGTGCAGGAATCTAGGCTCTGACTAGGGTGAAACTGTTTAAGCAGGTAATGTGTATACAGTGCTGCAGTAATGGGCTTTCGCCCGCTCATCCACGGGACCAATAGATGAAGAAGTGGAGTCCACTGCTGTGGATGAAGATGATGACAAGGATGGAGATGATGGTGATGTCCTCTCCAGCTCTCTGGTTCCTAAATAAAAAACCCACAATGAACCCGCGCTAATGTGTGATATGTACTAATACAAAATAAGAGATGAAGCTGCTAGCACAATTCTCCTGGTGCAGAATAAAAGATATATATAAGTGCAGCGCTAAAACACGCATAAAGTCCATATACATAGCCCTTATGTGATTCCACTCAGTGCAAGCCCACACACGATCAATGTGAAGGAAAAGGAAGAGATCCGTCACCAGAGGGAAAGAGACACGCTGACTCTTACCAGAACGGGTAGACCGTCTAACTAAAGGAGGTCAGTCACGCTTGTCGCAAATCAATATGACTCTTCCTCCAATATGGGACGGCTGGTGGCTTGAATATTAGCATCTTTCGTGATAGTATTGCTCATAAAACATTCATAAAGCAAGCAGAGAAGAAAGCCTCATTGCACAGCTTTACTGACACCAATAATTTATTAAAAATAAGGCCAGAATACTCACAAATATAGGTTAAAATCAAGCATGTAAAAGCATGAAATCTCAGCTATGTTTCCAACCAACAAGATGGCCGACTGTCCAGCATTCCAGCATCACGTGACCGAACTCCTCCCATCGCTCTCTCCGCGGTTCACCCGGATTGATCCTCCAATTGTCTGCAGGAATCAGAATCAGGCTCCACTGACACAGAGCAGGTTTTCCTGGTTGCTCGCTGTAGTGCTGCCCATCGTTGAACTGCTAGACTGGTGTGTGTAGGCCGCGATTCCGCCACCATTCGCACAGGGTTCAGTTTGATCAATCACTGCTGTCCAGACAAAGCATGCTAGGCCCAGCCCTCTGCTTAAATATTCTCTCCCATGAGGCACTTCTTCTCCCAATAGCCCCTTCCCACTGCCATAGGTGTGCGCACAGGGTGTTCCAGGTGTGCCTAGGCACACCCTAATAACCCTGTATGGAACAGATTCTCTTTGTTTAAACCCCTGACATTTCAGCAAAGCCTCCTAATGGGGCTCGTAAAAAAAAAAAAATTGTAATAAAAAATAAACAATACAAACAAAAATTTGCTGACACCATCCACTGCCCTACTGACACTGTCCACTGCTCTACTAACGCCGTCATGCATGCGTTTGAGCTTTAAGGTGCACACCCCAATGCAATAGGCTGGGCACACCTATGCCCGCTGCACAGCCAGATGGGAAATGTAGTTCTCCTGCAACACAGCAAACTACAACCCCACAGTGCACTTCTCTGGCTACTTCTTTAAAGACACAGAATAGTTCACACACACTGGAGGGAAACAGCTGCATTATATCTGAAAGCAGGAGCGTCACTATTGCCAGGAGTATAAAACCTGGCTCCTGGCCACACTTTCCCCTCACTTAAAGACTTTGGTCCCCAAATACTCAGGGTTTGTTGCTTTTGCTTTTTAATCAACACTTAGGAGAAAATGGTAAGTTAACTTGAACATCATTTAAGTTCAACAAATATTGGCAAACATCTGGATTCTACGTAAACTACTTATAAACACTCTCAGTGAGCTCATAATCAGTTTTCTGACAGGCCAGGGCAATAGCCATGTCCCACCCAGTAGTGTCAGGGATCACATCGACATCACCTTCTAAATGGTAGGAATCAGTCTGTCAGAGTTTCCCCCCCTTGTATCATAGGTAAGTCTTCTGGGGGGGTGAAGGTTTCTTCTCAACCATACAGGTGAACTGGGTTCCTGCTTGATTTCAGTACTGTTCCTTTCATGGTTCATGTCAGTAGAGTCTTGATCCTGTCTCAATTCAGAAGTGGAAATTCTTTCTGGGCTTGATGTAAGGGCAATTCCTTTTAGGGCTGACTGAAGATATGACCTGCCCCTCAGGACTGGTTGTATGAGTAAGGTTATTTTCTGGACTCATAGCCGGAACAGGACTCTTTCCAGGACTCATGATTGGAGTAGAATAATTCCTAGGACTGGACTTCCTAGGAAAACATAACTAAGCTCATCAAGAATGTTATTACCTGAGCCTTCTCCGCTGTTTTCTTCTTCACTCAGCAACACTGAATTCTCTACAGAACCTTTCTGCGGTCTTAATCCGGGTAGACATTCCTCTGTGAAACTCATGAGGTCTCCCCTTTCAAGACTTGAAGCTGGTTTGAAACTTCCACTTGAGGGAACATCTTTCCTTTTTACTGACAGTAGAATTGTTTAAATTCGTTTAATGGGTCTACTTGTAGGGCTGTTTGCTCTCTTGATTAGTGATGGAACATCCCTCCTTTGTCCAGAAGCACCCTGTAATCCCTTCACATCTCTTGTTGATGTGGGCTTTCTGAACCAGGGCCTAACCTCCGTTTCTGTAATAACAACTGAATCCTATAGCCAAGAGGGTACTACTTCCTCATCATCACTGTCATCCTGAGCTCGCTGGACAGGCTTAGCAGGGAGTTTCTTACGAGATCGAGTCCTAGGCAAAGCTATATCCGGAGGAGGAATATCAGGACAAGGAGGCATCCTAACTGCATCTGACAATGGAAGTAGGTGATCCCTATGCCACATCTTAAAAGGTCCTGCCACATAAGGTAAAGACTTCCAGCGATCAGCCAACTTGTGCTTGCCGGGTACTCCCGAATTTCTTTAATAACACCTTGTCCCCAGGTTTGAGATCTTGTACTATGACTTTGAGGTTGAAGTTCTTTTTGTTTCTCAACTCTCGGTAGTAGCATGCTGCACGACCTTATCATAGGCTTGTTTCAAATTCTTCCTTAAGCAATCCACATACCCTTTGTGAGAAGTCAGAGAGGTATTATCAACTGAAATTCCAAACACCAAATTGATTGGCAATCTAGCTTCTCTTTTGAACATGAGGCGGTAGGTTGAAAACCTAGTTGCATCACTCACAGTGCTATTATAAGCATGCACCAAGGTAGAAATATGGTTCCTGTCACGATCCTGGTGGTGGAGTCTGACTTATGCACGGAGCAACCTCTCTTACGACCCTGATTCTGGAACCCCTGGTAGTGTAGACAGGGGAGCTCCAGAGTGCAGGGAGGCACGAGGGCTTGGTTGGATCACTGGTGCAAGCGTAGAGGGTTCCTCCGGGCTCGTGCGTGGGTTGTAGCGTAGTGGTTTAGTCTGGGTTGGCAACAGGCGGGCAGCGTGGTAAACATGGGGCAGGCAAGAGAATAGTCGGGTGCAGGCAGGGTTGTCAACTGGCAGGCAACGTGGTACACAGGGATGAGACAGAAGAATGGTCGTAGGCAAGCCGGGTCGGTACAGGCGGAAGACAAGCAGAATCGGGAAGCAAGCCGGGGTCACAGGAACAGGAATCTCAGGCAAACTCAAGGCTGGGGACACAGGTAATGCTGTAGAATGGACAGCACTTGCTGCAATGCACAGGGGGTTTAAATGGAGCTGTTTCGCACCATTTCCAGTGCGTGCGGATGCACGGGCGCGCGCGAACGCGCACCACCGCGGAAACGGCAATCTTTTACTAAGAAGAGGTTTCCTGACAGTTCCCCCAATGTTGCCAATGTTGCTTCTTCTCTGTGCAAAGTTCCTAACATATTCAGCAAGGTCCTATTGAACCTCACAGGTTGAGGATCTTCGTGAGGGTGATAAGGTGTGGTCCTAGACTTCTTTATACCCAATGACTTGCACAACTGATGTATAAACTGGCTTTCAAAGTCTCTCCCCTGGTCAGAATGTATTCGGATAGGCAATCCATAATGAACAAAGAATTTCTCCACCAGAACTTTGGCCACCGTGGTTGCTTGTTGATCTTTTGTGGGGTAGGCCTGAGAATATCGGGTAAAATGGTCAGTCACCACCAAGACATTTCTTCTTCGACCTGTATCTGGTTCCAGGCACAAGAAGTCAATGCATACCAACTCCATAGGGCCCTGGCTCTGTAAATGCTACATAGGGGCAGCACGACCTGGAAGAGTTTTTCCCTGAATGCAAGGTAAACAAGAGCGACAGTAATCCTCAATCTCTCTCCTCATATTTGGCCAATAGAACCTATCCCTAACTAAGCAAAAGGTTCTCTCTATACCTAAATGCCCATATTCATCCTGTAGAGACATTAAAACTGAGGCATGATACTTTTCTGGAAGGTATAATTGCCAAGTTTCCACAAATTCATCACTAGGACCTCTTCTGTACAACAGAACATTCCTCAGTTTTAACCGGTTCGACTCTCGATGTAATGTTCGGGCATGTACTATCGAACTCTTCAACAGTAGCATAGGGTCTTGTTGTGCCTAAGTTTGAAGGGCCACATGACATAAAGGATCCTGCTCTTGATCAGCTTTAATTTCTCTTTTTGTCAAACGAGGGAGTCCCTCACTTCTTACTTGAGTCAGTCCACAATGAGACCGGAGTACTCCAGCCGGTGAAACCCATATAGATTCAGCTCCTACAGTCCCTCTCAAGCGGTGGACTAAACCTCTACATAGGGCTTACACTTCTTCAGTGGGCTCCAAGGTCCATTCCTGAAACTTCTCTCCATGACGATGTGGTCTTCAAGACAATGCATCAGCATCTCTGTTCCCAATTCTAGGTCATTCTAGGTCAGTACTTAAGACTGAACTGAAATCCAGCTAACGCAGATAGCCACCGGTGTCCAGTCGCATACAGCTTGGCAGATGTTAGCAAGTAGGTCAACGGGTTATTATCAGTCTTCACAACAAATTGAGCCCCATACAAATATTCCTTCAGCTTGTCATCAACTGTCCACTTCAGTGCCAGGAATTCCAGTTTATGAGCAGGGTAGCTTCTTTCAGAAGGAATAAGGCTACGGCTTACATAAGCCACAGGTCGGAGCTGGCCATTCTGCTCTTGGTAAAGGACTTCTCCCAGCCCATCTCTGCTAGCATCCACATGAAGCATAGGCTAAAACAGGAGCTTCAGTAAAGCTTTTCTTTAACCGATTATAAGCGTCCTTGCATGCACGAGTCCCATGTTCCCTGATAGACTCCTTTTATCCTCTGCGACCCAGCTTCTTCTCTTTTGTCTTTCTTTCTTCTCCCGAGGCCACCTGAAGCAATTTTTTGAGAGGCTTAGCAATTTTGGCAAAGTTAGCCAAAAATATGCGATAGTAAGAGCAAAATCCTAAAAAGGATCTCAGTTCCATCACAGTTTCAGGCCTAGGCCATGCACACTACGGGCCGAGACCACATGCCCCAAATAAGTGACTGAGGTACAGTAGAACTGGCACTTTTCCAGGGATAATTTCAGCCCCTCCTCATGGAGCCTTTCAAACACCTTCTCCAATCGGGCTTTGTGTTCCTCCAGCATTCTTCCAAACACTATAATATCATCCAGATACACTAAAACTTCAACCAGGTTCATATCCCCCAGTGTTCTCTCTATCAATCGTTGGAAAGTGGCCGGCTCCCCAGACAGTGCTTGTGGCATTCAATTGAATTTTAAGAACCCCAGGGGACAAATGATAGCAGTCTATTCCTTATCTTCAGCATGCAACGGTATCTGATAGTATCCACTCTTCAGATCAAGCACACTAAACCACTTGGCTCCAGCAAGGCACTGCAAAGCATCTTTAATCCGTGGGGTGGAGTACTGATCCCGAATGGTCCGTCAGTTGACAGTTCGATAGGCTATGCACATCCATAAAGTCCCATTCTTCTTCAAACCACTACACTATGAGGCATATGGACTCTTGAAACACTCCTGATTTCTTTAACTCAGCCTACTGCTCTCTTAAGTCCTCCAAATCTCTGAGCGGGATTCTTCGGGCTCTTTCTCAGAAGGGTTTATCTTCCTGTAGCCGTATTCTATGTAGTGCACTCTTAGCACACCCCACGTCAAAATCATTGCTAGAAAAGATCTTCTCCCACTGATCTAATTGAGACTTTATCCTCCCTCTCCAAGAAGAGGGCAGTGTGGCAGCGCATTCTTCCAACTCCTTCCATTGTCCCTGCCGCTTGTCATCCTTCTCAACCTCCTCCAGTGAAACTGGGGTATCGGTACTCACTTGACCCACCGACATTTGGGCCTTCAGTACCACAGGGTGATCTGAGACATTCTGAAGACTGATAGGTACCTTCTTCTTGCTTCTCTGGGCACCAACTCAGGAACCATTGCAATGCCAGCTGCTTCAGTTTGTGCATCTGTCTCAAACAAAAGGCCCTGGATGATCACAGGTAAGTTTCACGGTGGCCTTCAGGCAAGCAACCTCTCCTGGTTGAAGTACTTTCTACCTCATATCCGACTTCCATTTCCACTCTACTCCATGAGTAGGAGCCTTCTTTTCTTTAATTACCCGCCGGCAAGCCTGATTCAACTTTTGGTGAATTTCCTTTGGCACGGACCCATCTTCTCCTATTATCTTCTCCAACAGTCTCCTCACCAAATTGGTATTTTTTCCAATCATCATGGAGTTATTTCCGGCACCTGGAGGCCTGGGACACACCACAGCCAAGGTGTCGAACGTCTCAACCTTCCCGGTCACTGCGGGTCCAAAGGAAATCCATATAGGAATGTAACCATCATATGGGAACCTATCAGTCCCAATTCCCCAGATCTGCAACTCTTCAAGCTTGTTCAAAGGGATATGTTTTATATGTGTTGATTGTAGAAATCTCTATAGAGTAAAGTGACTTGAGCTCCTGTGTCTAGAATAGTTCTCGTATAGGTCCCTTCCACCTGTCCTGACACAACAGGGGACGGCCCCACTAACTTTTCAGGCAATCTACCCATTTCTGCATTGTTAGTGTCTCTTTTTGGCCCACTTTTGGAAGAGCTAATGCTAGCCCTGGGTGGTGAATTAGCATTGACTCCCTGTACCGGACCCTCAGACCCCGGGGACGAGTTAGTTGCTTTAAGGGACATCTCTCTCTTCTTCCTCCTCCTTTTTGGGCTCTTTGTGCCCTTCTCTTGTTTCTTGGAGCTCCGTTCCTGCTTTGGGTTCTCAGTTGGCTCCTTCACTGAGACCCTCTGAAGTTTCCCGCCTTTTGAGTGGATAGCAGCTGCTGTAATGCTTTCAGTAACTCAGCCATAAAATTGAACTCTTCATCCTTCTTTGGACACTGCCTTCTAAAATGCACCTTCTCCCCACACTTAAAACGCTTCCGGGGATCAGCTTTATTCAACTGGGTAGTGACTTGAGCTTCCATCACGCTCATCGATGTCTGTTGGAGTTGATCCTGTGATTGAGCCACTTAAGTGAGTAGCTTTTTTTTTTAAAGTTATTTTATTAGTATACATATAAACAACATCCTCATGACAGGAAAAGAGGGTATATGGTTTACAGTAGATATCCGTATTGACTGTATAACCTCAATGCAGCAAGATTAGTATACACCCAGTTATCAATCATTGTATTGTGAAACAAAAGGAAAAAGGAAAACAAACCAGGAAAACCAGAAACAAAAACTAATTAAACATGACCACATGAAGTACTTGTATAGTTTTACCATCAGTTGATGATCATGATAATGTATCTAAGACTCTCTCAGGGCCCAGCATAGGAACCCCCCTTATCGCCAATCTAATCTCCACAAAGCTCCCTCCTATCTATCTAGCACTACCATTCCTCTATACATTATATTTCAATGGACCCAGACACCTTGTCAATCCATTTCGACCATATTTTAGAAAAAAAATTTGTACATCCCCTAGCCGTATATGTTAACTTATACATGGGCAGGGCCCGATTCACCAACTCCACCCACCCACACAATTTTGAAGACTGTCACTTTATATTT
This sequence comes from Glandirana rugosa, assembly GCA_018402905.1. Lineage (NCBI taxonomy): Eukaryota > Metazoa > Chordata > Amphibia > Anura > Ranidae > Glandirana > Glandirana rugosa. The sequence continues at coordinate 233,650 of BLSH010316628.1, forward strand.
GTTTTTGGATGCAAACAAAGGGCAGCGCTTCCGAACACCAAAAAATATCAAAAGTGAAAAAACCTTAAACCAATGAAATATCTCAAATAAATCAATGAATCACATGCATATCGAATAAGCGTGTATAGTGTGAAAATGTCTCGCAAATCAAAAGAAACATGTAAATTCCAAATAAAGCGCTTAATAAATGTCCAAGTGCTTGAAAATGGACAAGACTGCTAGAGTGATACTAACACACATAAAGTCCTTATAAACATGTCAAATGTGCTGAAGTGATCACACAAATAATATTGAAGCATAAACACTGTCCAGATGTCTGGATGGTGCTCCTAAAAATCCAGACCTGTCACAAATACGAAGTTATAATAAACACACTAGTGAAGTCGTGTAAACTGTACAAATATTCCTGAAATACACACAATCATAGTGAGATCGTCAGAACAGGTAAAAGTTCGTGAACCTGTAAATAATTCGCGAAATAAACCTTAAATGTACAAAGAAAACTAAACGCTCTGTAAAAGTGTGATATGTGCGAATAAGCTATACGTACACTAAGTAACTAAATAAACTCTATAAAGTAACCAAATTCCAAAAAAGTGAAAACTATAAAAAACCACAAGCCTTCGCGACGGGAAACAAACGTAGGTTTTTGTTTATATTTCACTGTCAGAAGTTTTAACACACCCAC
>BLSH010316628.1:244337-263381 GCA_018402905.1 Glandirana rugosa
GGGTGAGTGGTCTTTAGAAACTGGTAGACGAAACGTCAGTCTCCAGTTTTTCCGAACACAGTCACCCCCCTCGTCCAAGGGCTTACGACTGACACTAAACATCTAGTCTGAGGAGACGATTATTAACACCAACTATAGATATACCGAGCCTCTTATTTCCCTCTGGAGTACACATCTTGCATTGTTAAACACAAAATTACGCGTTCACCTAACAATGAATGTCCTAAGTTTTCAATTTGTTTGTGAGGTGGGAGACATTGGAACGCACGCCGCTGGGGATTCCAATACACAGGCTTTTTTAACTTTTGAATCCTGTAAGTAACAATCCACTTGCGCATTAAAACACAAATTGTTACGTTCTACACATGAGGTCTCCCTTTATTCTCCGAGCCATATAGATATCAACCACAATTATTAGCAGAGGAGTCTGATCTACAAATCACAGTCAGCATTCGGGAACCTGCTCCCCCCACTGACACAAGCCTTTTTGACCTCTGACTGCAAAGCAGATGGTCAAAGATTTCTGGTGAGTGGGGCCACAAAGGGGGTCTGGCACAGATTGCATGGCACGTGTGGATTTGATATATCAGCACCTAAGAGCACTATTGTCGCACTTTATTACCTTCAAGCAATTGGAGATCATGGATTTTTAGGAGCACCATCCAGACATTTTCACACTATACACGCTTATTCGATATGCATGTGATTCATTGATTTATTTGAGATATTTCATTGGTTTAAGGTTTTTTCACTTTTGATATTTTTTGGTGTTCGGAAGCGCTGCCCTTTGTTTGCATCCATACACAGTTCTCTTTAAAGGCAGCAGCACCAAGTGTGTGGGTGTGCTGTTCGGCACACACACCCACTTGTTTGTCCACCAGTATTTTATTCAGTATTTCTCTAGGAAGAAGCGCTGTTTACACCTACAATATTATATTTGTTTTTGTTTTCACTTGCACAATTTTATATGACCACATGGTGGCACCAGAGAGTTTAATATTATTTTAATTATTTTATTTATTTATTTTATATTGTGTTTAGTTTGCACTGCACCCCGTTCTATTAATATTAATATGGAAAAAGTTACCCACTGCGGTATGGCATCTGTAACATTCTTCAGATTCTAATTTACCCATTCTGAAAAGCCTTGCAGGTGTATAATAAATTCTGTGTAGGTAATTCATTTGGATTACTTTGTCACCTGCTGCTATAACACTTGTCAACTGATCGCCCAACACTGTCTCCCAGGTGTCGTCTTGTAATGCAGGGATATCTGTCTGCCATTGGGTTTGCACCCGAAGTATTTTGGAAGGTGTCTCCGAGAACAACAGGGAGTAGTATCTGGAGATCAGTTTAGAGTGATCATCATCATACAATAAAGCTTCCAGCACCGAGGTCCGAAGGTGAACATCCCTTAACCCATATTGCGCTGCCACCGCATGTCTGAGTTGGTAATAATAGAAGAGATAATTGGCAGGGTATATGTCAGGCAAGCGGGCATTCTCCGCCAGGCTGTCATTATGCCACAGGGGGGCGTTGGGTGACAAAGTGAGGGAGGAAGCCCCAATTTTCTTATTAAATAAATGGAAAATTTTATATGATAATTTCAGAATCTCTGCCCCCTGAATAGGATATGAGCCATTTCTATATAGGAGATTTATCAATGCCTTGTAGGATGGCATGAGTGCCGCTTGAGCCGCTACCGAGGCATTAGCAATATCAGGAAAAAAACAGCTATGAATGTGGGTTAGTTGGGCTGCCCAGTAGTAAGCTTGCAGATCAGGCAAAGCCACCCCCCCCCCCTCTTTTGTATTGGGAGTTTCAGGGTGGCTAGTGATATCCTAGCTGGTCGAGATGTCCATAGAAAAGAAGTGAGTAGAGAATCTATTTCCACAAAAAGTTTTTTCCCTAAATAAATTGGGGCATGTCAAAAGACATACAAAAATCTGGGGAGGAAAATCATTTTAAAGAGGTTAATCCTCCCTAACAAATTCAGGGGAAGCTTACCCCAAGCATTTAAGTAGTTTTTCAATCTTCTTATTAATGGAGCCACATTGTTGTCAATATAAGTTTTTAAAGGCAACTGCACCTCTATTCCCAAATAACTAAATCTAGAAACCACTTTGAGTGGTATAGAGGGCGGAAGCAGTGGTTGAAACCAGGGATCTATTGAGAATATGCTAGATTTAGACCAGTAGACCTTGAAACCCGAAAAGGTCCCAAATTTTAGGATAACCTGTAGGGCAGTGCGTAGAGAGTCTGCTGGATCCGCCAATACAACAACATATCATCCGCATATAAGGATGTTTTTTCCTTTAAGTCATTCATTTTACAACCATTGACTCCTCCATTTTGCCTAAGGAGCACCGCCAGGGGCTCTATGGCCAGGGCAAATAATAAAGGGGATAGGGGGCACCCTTGCCTAGTTCCCCTGAGCATTGGAAAGGCATCAGTTATGTTGTTATTTACTCTAAGGCGTGCCATGGGACGTGAGTACAATAGCTTGATCCAGGTTAAAAAACTAGGGCCAAATCCAAACCTTTTAAGGATCTCAAATAAAAAGGGCCACTCAATGGAGTCAAACGCTTTATGCGTATCCAATGACACCACCACTCTAGTGTCGGGGTCCGCTCCCGCAATCTGAATATTAGTGAATAATCGCCATAGGTTGATGGCCGTCGACCTACCGGGCATAAAACCCATTTGGTCAGGGTCGATGAGTCCTACAATAACCGTATTTAGCCTACGCGCCAGAACTTTGCCAAAATTTTTGCATCAACATTTATTAATGAAATAGGCCTATACGATTCACAGTATTTGAGATCCTTATTGGGTTCGGAATCAAAACTATCAAAGCCTCCCTAAGTGAGGGGGGGAGGTCCCCGGTTTCATATGCCTCCTTATACATGGATAAAAGTAATGGGCATAAGTATTCAGCGTATGATTTATACCATTCGATTGGATATCCATCCAAACCCGGGGTTTTGTTTGGTTTAAAGGATGCAATTGCCTCATTTATTTCTTCTATTGAAATGGGTTTATCTAATTCAGTGGTCTCAGTCTCAGAGAGGAGAGGTAGATGAACTTCATCTAAGTAGTTCATTAAATCCTCTTGTTCATAAGCAGTTTTGGAGGAATAGAGTTGAGAATAAAACTCAAAGAAAGTCTGCGTAATCTCCTCCTGGGAGGTTTGAAGGACTTCTTTGGCGTCAAAAACACAAGAAATCGAGGTGGGCTGGACGTCCACCTTGGCCAGATAGGCCACAATCCTACTATTTTTGTCACCAATTTCTAATAACCTCTGCCTCTGATAAAGCAGTTTCTTTTGAGTTTTCTCAATAAGAAGCAAGTCAAGTTGTTGCATAGAGTCTCTCCATAATTGATAGTTGGCAGAGGAGGGGTCCCTAATATATTCCACCTCCGCTGCCAAAGCCCTAGTCTCATGCGTGGATATTTTCCATGTCCTATCCTCTCTGAGACGTTTAATAGTATACGCAACTGCACCCCGAGCAGTAGCTTTAAAAGCGTCCCATGCCACACCCATCGTTGTGCCTTCCCTATTGTCATTCCAGTAGTTGTAAATATTTTTGGCCATGGCCATAAAGAAAGTTTCCTCCTCCAGCCACAATGGACTTAGACGCCATAACCTATACCCCTTAGAGGGCAGGAGGCTGAGTTTAATCATGAGGGGAGAGTGATCTGAAATTGCTCTTGGTAAGTATGAGACCTCTATTACCCTAGAAAGCAGGTCAGGAGACATCAGTCCCATATCTATTCGGGAGAGAGATTTATATGTGGAAGAATAACATGGGTATTCCTGCGTATATGGGTTTGAGTGAGTAGCTTAACTGGAAATTCTTCAATTGCAGGCAAATGCACCGAAGTTCTGGTACTCTCCCTCCACTCTGATTCTTCTTCACTGTACACTTCAAGGACCCTTGACTCTACTTGCACTTTTTGAGCAGATACTTTCCCAGCCTTAGGCATAGTATTAATTCCTTCTCGTGACCCGATTCTTCTCATCTAACAGAGCTTCTTCCTCTCATCAGCTCAGGGTATGTTGGCACTGTCTGTATCCCTTTTAGCAACAGTGTTAGAATTATAGGGTGGCTGGGCCTTGCCCCCTGTAGAATCAGCTTCTCATCTGACTTTGTCAGCTTCTTTTGGATCAAATCCTTTTTTTACTCAGCTATTATTTTATGACTGCCTATCTTATTTCCTGAGGTGCTATAATGGAAGGGCAGTACAACACTCCCCCAAATGACCCCATTTTGGAAAGAAGACACCCCAAGGAATTAGCTGAGAGGCATATTGAGCCCATTGAATATTTTATTTTTTGGTCACAAGTGATTGAAAAATGACAAAAAACAAAATTACCCAAAGTTGTCACTGAAATGATATATTGCTCACACATGCCATGGGTATATGCGGAATTACACCCCAAATACATTCTGCTGCTTCTCCTGAATACGGGGACACTACATGTGTGACACTTTTTGGCAGTCTAGCTGCGTACAGGACCCCTGAAAACCAATCACCGCCTTCAGGATTTCTAAGGGCGAAAATCACTGACTTCACTGCACACTACCTATCATAGTTTTGGAGGCCACAAAATGCCCAGATAGCACAACCCCCCCCCCCCCCCCAAATGACCCCATTTTGGAAAGTAGACACCCCAAGCAATTTTCTGAGAAGCATGTTGAATCCATGGAATATTTAATATTTTGCCACAAGTTTCGGGGAGACTTTTTGGCTGTCTAGCCGTGTACAGGACCCCGAAAAACAATCACATTTTTGATTTCACTCCTCACTACCTATCTACCTATCACAGTTTTGGAGGCCATGGAATGCCCAAATAGTACAAAACCCCTCCAAATGACCCAATTTTATAAGGTAGACACTCCAAGCCATGTGCTGAGAGGCACGTTGAGTATTTTTCAGATCTCATTTTTTGTCACAAAGTTTTCCAAAACAAATGAGAGCTGCAAAATACTAGCCATGCCTCTTAGCAAATACCTTGGGGTGTCTACTTTCCAAAATGGGGTCATTTGGGGGACTTTTGTGCTATCTTGACATTTCAGGGCCTCCAAAACCCTCATAGGTAGTGAGGAGCAAAATCACCATTTTACGCCCTTAGAAAGCCTAAAGATGGTGATTGTTTTTTGGGGTTCTGTACACGGCTAGGCTCCTAAACAGTCTCACACATGTGGTATCCCCATACTCAGGAGAAGCAGCGGAAAGTATTTTGGGGTGTAATTCCACATATACCCATGCCATGTTTGAGCAATATATCATTTAGTGACAACTTTGTGTAAAAAAAACTTGTGGCAAAATATAAAATATTCCATGGACTCAACATGCCTCTCAGCAAATAGCTTGGGCAGTCTACTTTCCAAAATGGGGTCATTTGTGGGGGGGGGGGTTCTGCTATCTGGGCATTTCATGGCCTCCGAAACTGTGATAGGTAGTGTGGGGTGAAAGCATACTGTAAGTTTACGCCCTTAGAAATCCTGTACGCAGCTAAACCGCCAAAAAGTCCACAACATGTGGTATCCCCGTAATCAGGAGAGGCAGCAGAATGTATTTTGGGGTGTAATTCCACATATACCCATAGCATGTGTGAGCAATATATCATTTCAGTGACAACTTTGTGTAATTTGTTTATTTTGTCATTTTTCAATCACTTGTGACAAAAAAATAAAATATTCCATGGACTCAACATGCCTCTCAGCAAATAGCTTGGAGTGTCTACTTTCCAAAATGGGGTCATTTGGGGGGTTTGGGCTGTCCTGGCTGGCATTTTATGCCCAACATCACCCACTCTTCTAACCACTTGAACCACCAAGTCTTTTTTGACACTTTTTGTTTACACGAAAAAATACTTTTTTTTTTGCTAGAAAATGACTTTGAACCCCCAAACATTATATATATATATTTTAAAGCAGAGGCCCTACAGATTAAAATAGTGGGTGTTGCAATTTTTTGTTCGCAAATTATTGGGGAAAAAAACACTTTTTTAAATTTGAATGCACAAAAACACACTATATTGCCCAAATGTTTGGTGAACAATAAAAGATGATCTCATGCGAGTACATAGACACCAAACATGAAATGCTTTAAAAATTACGCACACCCACGCGGCAGCGACAAACTATATACATCTTTAAAAGCCTTTACAGGTTACCACTTTAGATTTACAGAGGAGGTCTACTGCTAGAATTACTGCCCTCGATCTGACATTCACGGTGATACCTCACATGCATGGTGCAATTGCTGTTTACATATGACACAAGACCGACGCTTGCATTCACCTTTGCGTGCACAGGGGGACAGGGGTGCATTTTTTTTAATTATTAATTTTGCCTTTTATTTTATCTTTACACTGTCCCTTTCATTTTTTGTCATTTTATTGTTATCACAGGGAATTTAAATATCCCCTATGATAAAAATAGGTAGTGTAGATTATTTTTTTTTTTTTAAATTGGGGTCTATTAGCCTCTAGATCTCTCCTCAGACCTTAAAGCATCTGACCACACCAAGATCAGTGTGATAAGAGTATAGCAGGAGGGAGATGCGGCGCTCGCAGGCTTCTCAGCTGGGGTGCTGGGCACCGAAGGGGCGAGGGAAGAGAGGTTCAGGTGTGTAGCGACGTCTAAGGGGCAGCCTGCTGATGGAGCAGAAGTGACTTTGTTGGCAGCAAACACAAAAGAACAAGCGGCGCCCCACTAAACATAGTAGAAGGTTAAAAACAAAGCATTTATTAAAATTGCACTTACAGGAATTAAGTGATATCGGGCATGTAAAATATCCTGGCATCCCAGTCTGGGTGGTCCGAGTACTAGGGGTCCCGCCAGCACAAGACACTGGTCCATGTGTCTGGTCACTCCGGTGGGTTCCAATGCTCCAGGCAGGTGGGCGAGAAGAAGCGTCACGGGTCCAATAGGGAGCTGGAGAGTAGATGGATGGTTGTTCTAGGCGTGCGTTCGGAGCAATCCGTGCTCCTTCATCAGGCCTCAGGTACGAAAACATTCTTTGTACCCCTCCACTTCACTGCAAGCAAATTACTACTTCTCCAGCAGGCTCTCTCCCCCCGTCTAAGTCGGGATTCTACCAGCCATTGGGGGAAGCCCCTGCGATTAGATCGCATGATGCCACCAATTTGATGATCAAACAGTGACTAAAAAGTAATGATTTTTATTCAATACATTTTAAAAGTAAGGATACAAGAAGGGTATGTCTTAATGATGAAGGTACATAAAAACAAAAGCTGTACATTACAAATTCTAGAAAGCATCAGTTACACGCTGGCACAATTTGTGCTGGAAACCCGACATGTTTCGGAAATCCTTCCTTCTTCTGAGGTATATAGTGAATACTTTGTAGTATCTATACAAATATACAATATAGTGATCAACCAATCAATTAGTGATAAATATAGAATTATTTCATCAGTAAAGATATTGGTAGAGGTAGATACATAACCATAAAAAAAAGCATCCACATGAAAATGAATGTTTACATCATATAGTGAATATTTCAAACATCTTTGCATGTCATTGAATATAACAGAAAACTACAGCAAGGGAACCATACTCACATGCAACAGCTGTATTAGTACTGGGGCATCCATGGTCAGGGACCCATGGCCCAAACCCACCGCGCAAACAAGCAACCAGATGGTAGGGGTGCTGGGGGCAGATGGATGTAATTCTGGTCAAACAGGCCCAATGGGGGAGGGGGGGCAGGTGATTGGGAGGAACATTTCCTCAACCATGCAACACTCAATCCTCACAGGGATCGCAAGAGGGTCCGTAGTGGATGAGTAGTAATGAGTCTGTGGAGATTAATCTGCAGATCAGTAAGAACAGTAAAAGCAGAATATCTATAAATTAAAAAAAGGGGGAGAGAAGGGGAGGGAGGGGAGGAAAAAAAAAGGGGGGGAGCAGTTTGTAAGTCTAGTTGTAAGGGTATTGCTTACATGAAGAATTCGTACTCAGTAGTTCAATCTCTGTGTAGAGCAAGTGAACAGACTCTCCATCCCTCCAGCAATCCGTGACCAGGCAACCCTGGTCATCTTGAGTATATATAGTGAGGCCTGATAGGAAGTGTGTACGCCCCTAGGGCGATTACCCAATGAACGTTTTTGCACTTTAAATGTTCACAGGCGACGGCAGTCCCGCACACGAATTGCAGCGTGGGATTGAAGCTGCCGCCATAAAAGGAGAAAGCTATTCTCCAAGTGATCCCCTGGCCCCAGGGCGTCCGTCGCAACCGCGCATGCGCTGCCTGATGATGTCAGACGTCGAGGGGCTACCGACATGTGCAGTAGAAACCGCCATGATGGAGACTGGATGCCAGGAAGGGCGAAGAGGGCAACGCAAATGGAAATGGATGGCACGCCCCCCTGTCCCCTTCCCGAACCAGAGATCGCACAGGGACTCCCGAAATTGCCCAAAGATGTAATGGACACAGAAGGGCCTGCGCGTGCTGGGGAAGAAAGTAATGAGCGGGGACCCCCTGTGGACAAACGGAAAAGAGGTGCGCAATGTGGAAAAGCCCGGCCACGTCACAACACCCACAAACAGCTGAGCATGCAGCCCACAAAGGCATGTCAGTGGAACAGCACCACAACACAGACATAATTCCCACAATTTCAAAAATTATAATTTATAAGAAGAAAATGACATCTAAACAATGAAAATTGGTAATAGACAAGGTAATTCATTCTGAGGTGACACAAAGTATAAAGAGAGGGGAGGGAAAAAATCCCAATGGTCATTGAGAGAGTCCCAAAGAGGGCCGGGCAAAGGGCTTCTGTATTGCAAAGGAGTTTCCATGTAAGAATGAATGTGCTGTTTGATTGAATACTAGAAGGCATTTTCTATGTATTAGACAGATCTCCCAAACATGGCATGGTTACATGTCTTTCTCAAACCCACTCAAAGAGTAACCCTGGAGAAATGGTTTGAAATTAAAGGCTTGGTTAAGGCCTGGAGGTGATGTGGCATCCAAGTTGGATATCCATCTCAGTTCACACTGGAGGAGCATCTTGTTTGTGTCACTTCCGCGTGGGCTGGGGTGTATACGGTCCAACACCAACACCCACACATTGGGGACCCTTCCTGCATGTACTTGTGTGACATGTCTCCCCCATGGGAGGCCAGGGTCCTTCTTCCTCATGGCCAGTAAGTGTCAATATAAGCATTGCCACAACTTTTAGATAGTTTTCCCTATGTAAAAACATCCGCAGCTGCCCTGTATGTAGTATACAACACCTGTGGTTTGACAGTTTGCAACATGTTTGGGAGTAAATCTATAACCATTGGGAAAACAAATTGATGAACCTTTGAATTCACTCTGCACCAATTGGTCACTCAAAGACAGGGCCCGGACATATAAACCCACATGGGGGTCTGTTGTCTGTTGTTATTTTGAAATAATCTTCTTGACTATCTTATGTTGTGTAGAGTAGGTAGTGATAATTCTGCTCATAGTCTCTGGTTTATTTGTAGTTTTATTGGAATACAAGAGGTCTTGCCTAGTAATGTTAGCTGCCTTCCTATACTGTATCCCCTCATAAGCAACATGGGTCTTGTCGTAGGCCATGGTAAATTTCAAGTTAAGTGTATTGGTGTTTAAGGCCACTAAGCAGCCTTCCAGTAATTTTTCGGTACCATCCCACAGCACAAAAATATCATTGATGTATTGGAACCACATAATGATGTGAGACGCATACATCGAGAAATCTTCATCCAGGAAAATCATTCGCTCCCACTCCCCCAGGTACAGGTTGGCATACGATGGGGCAAAACAGGTCCCCATCGCTACCCCCTGCACCTGGAGGAAATGGGAGCCATCAAAGGAGAAGATATTGTGCCATAAGATGTGCTCAAGTGAATATATAATAAATTAATTCAAGGCTTGTTCATGGTGGCTGGTTTGTGCCAAAACTCTGCGGACGCAAGCTATACCCTTGTCTTGGGGTATAGAGCTGTAGAGGGCCTCCACGTCAACGGTGACCAAAATGGAGTCACCAGAGACATGGGTGCCCTCCAACACTTGAAGGAGATGAATCATGTCAGAAATGTAAGTAGGTAATCCCAGAACAAACGCTCTTAAATGTTTGTCCACTAGTATTGATAAAGTTATGCCACCAGGCCCTCTTTGTGACTCTCTCCATGATCATTGAGATTTTTTTCCCTCCCCTCTCTTTATACTTTGTGTCACCTCAGAATGAATTGCCTTGTCTATTATCAATTTTATTTGTTTAGATGTAATTTTGTTCTTATAATTTATAATTTGTAAAATTGTGGAAACTATGTCTGTGCTGTGATGCTGTTCCACTGACATGCCTTTGTGGGCTGCATGCTCGTCTGTTTGTGGGCAATGTGACGTCCGCGGCCGGGCTTTTCCACCATTCGTGTGCGGGACTGCCGTCACCAGTGAAGGTTTAGGATGCACGAACGTTCATTGGGCAATCGCCCTAGGGGCATACACACTTCCTATCAGGCCTCACTATACATCTACCCCTGGCACCCAAGGTGACCAGGGTTGTCTGGTCACGGATTGCTGGAGAGATGGAGAGTCTGCTCACTTGCTCTAGAGAGAACAAAAAAGCAGTGCCTCTAAGTGCAGTATATGCACCAATTTAATAAAAGTAATAAGTAGTACACTCACAAGAATAGGAGACAACAAGCATGGGAGGATATACTGCACTTAGAGGCACTGCTTTTTTGTTCTCTCATTCATGCCAGAGTCCTCCTGCTCTTTGCAAGCCTGTAGCCTCCAGGAGCCATCCACATCTTTATCTGGACTGTTTAAGGACTATTCACAATTGTGCTAGTTACTCATCATTGTATAATCCTTATTGCCTCATACCTGTCACCACCTCACTCCTCAGCCACTGGACAGTCCCACTGACGGGTGAGCGCAGTGTACATTGTCGTATTTATCTGTTCACTTGCTCTACACAGAGATTGAACTACTGAGTATGCAGTCTTCATGTACAACTTCATGTACAACTAGACTTACAAACTACTCCCCCCCTTTTTTTTTCCTCCCCTACCTTCCCCTTTCTCTCCCCCTTTTTTGCATTCATAGATATTCCGTTTTTACTGTTCTTGCTGACCTGCAGATTAATCTTCACAGACTCATTACACTAATCTAGTGGGGACGCTAATATAGATCTGATCAGATCACGGATATTGACCTGTTCAGATAATATGCTACTAACTGACATATATATATATATATATATATATATATATATATATATATATATATATATGTGTGTGTATATATACGGCAGGTAAACTTATACGGTGATCACAGGTGACGGGGCAATCAAGGGGTTAAAACCTTTATTAGGAGGGTAAGGGGGGCACTTATATTTACCTAGGTCAACTACTGTCTACCCTAACACTGATAAGTGTCACAAGTGACATAAGTACAGCGATCAGTGAACGATCTGATCGCTGCACTCAGTGACACAGTGACAGGGGTGACAGCAGTGAAGGGGTTAACTGGGGAGGCGATCAGGGGGTGATAAAGGGGTTAAATGTGTGCCTATGTGAACTGTTATCAGTGTAGTGTTGCACTCACATTTTGATGTCTCCTCAGTGCTCTCAAGAAACGATAAGGGCTTCAAGAATGGAGGTGACATCACTGATTGGTCCTGGCGAATGGAATTCCTCCTCTGCCTCTGTAATGTAAACAGAAGCAGAGGAGGAATTCCATTCGCCAAGACCGATCAGCAGGTACAGATCAAAATTCATTGGTCTGTCCCTGTAGATTGATTGGTCCTCTAACGAACCTGACTATTTATAGACGGCGATTTGCGTTATGCTGCCACATTGCAGCAGTAAATGTATGTGACGCGCTCCGGAACTGGTTTAGATAATCAGATGTAGAACATGATCCACCCTCGCAACATATGCAGACAGCTTCTCCCCTCTGGACGGATGTGTGTGCTCAGATTTGTACATCAAGTCAGGAATCTTCTCCACTCTGCCATACACTGCACACAATGCTTTAATGTAATCCATGGCCACACACTCTGGCTTTCTTCTACAGCAGGGCTTCTCAAACTTTCACTTATTCTCTGTCTCTTCACTGCCTCCAGCACATTCCAGTCCTCCACAGATTGGAAAGCCTGCTCCATCCAATTCTCAAATTCTTCCTCACCTTCAGGTGTGGGGGTGCGACCTGAGAAAAACTGCAACTTCCTATAGCCCTGATTGGCCGTAATTTTATTGCTCTTGATCAAACTCTCCACCAGCCGACTCATATCCATATAGAATGAAGCTGGTGGCATCCCTTTGTTGATGGGATCTGCTCCTCCTTCTGCCACATCAAGGCTCACCGAACCACCCTGAAACTCCTCTTGGACGAAGTCTTCTTCAGTCTGTAGAAGCATCACACAAGCTTCTATTCATTCTGCTAGACTAACAGTCTCTTCTCAAAGTTCCACTGGTATGCTATCTCGCCGTTCAGGTAGGGCATAGGTGTGACCTTCCTCACATTCAGGCTTCAGATCCACTACATAGGATCCTTGACCAGGGAAAGCTCCTCTCATCAACATCTGTACATCCTTTTCTGACCATCCAACTCCAGGTAGCTTAGCACACTAAACAGCTCCAAACAGCTCCCTTCCCCTTGCACCCATTTGATGATAGGGGCAGAGTCCATCTTTTCCTTTTCTCTGGGTGGCGGATCAGATTTACTGGGGCCTACCATGGGGGATCCCGGACGAGCCCCCAAATGTAGAGATGCCCCCTTGAGGGTCCCATGATAAATCAATCCCCCCTGGTTTCCCCGACTCTGAGGGTCCTCCGCCACCCCTGACACACTGGGTTCACTCATGGTAAAATTCCCTTTTCAATGAGAAACAGTAAAAGTCACACAGGTTGATAAAATCAATAGTATTTACTCAAATATTTTTGGATTAAGAGGAACTCTGAATTTAACAAACAAAATCACTAATGTGATGCAGATAATTACAAAGACAAGCGTACTGTAATTCTTATACGCTACAGTTCAATACCAGAAAAACCAATATAGATTTGTCTGCTGTGCATGAGAGTGGAACACATGAGAGCAGAGGAATTACTCTCGTTCATCAGACCACTTTCTACTACCCACTCCCCTGACATCTGCCAAAAGGAATGAAAACAAACTCAGATAGATCAGTTGGATAATCTATAAACAGGCATTTAACCAGAGTACTGTAAATAATAAGGTATATCAATAGGCAACAGATACCAATAAGTCAACCTGTTATAATACTCAGGTGGATGTGAATTAGTTAATAATGATGGCCTATAGCAGGGGAGGAAACAGACCAGAGCTATGATAACTTAAAGTTCTTTGATGAAAAGTTGCAATGATCTTCAGCCGGCTCTGTAGTTTAACCTCCCTAGCGGTATGATTATGTCAGATTTTTGGTGCTGAAAGCGGTACGATTATTTTGCATGGAAATTTGGCATTCTATATTGTAGGCCTGTAATTCTTAGGAATAACTCACTTAAATCTGTCCAAACAAGAGTCTAGTAGACATCCCGGGTATGATAAAGTTTGAAACATGAAATCATAAATTATAATATAATAAATAACTATAAATAATTATCAAAAATAATAACATAATAGTAATAAAATGTATTCAATAATGTAATCAAATCAAAAACACTGAAATTTGCTCAGTTGCAGAATTTTCACTGTCGTCACTTTCAGTTTCTGATGATAAATTTCCCCAAAAATCAGTATCACTCAATTCTGCAAATTAATCTTATTTACTATCGGTGTTTTCTAGCTGATCAAAAACCACTTTTGATGTAAAGGGACGCTTTTTGGTTGCTATGGACATTCTCAAGTTTCCAGGCAGAAAGAATGACATATTATATAAAAGTGCATGCAGGGCACTGGACAAAGCACTAGGGATAAAGGGGATGTGAAATGATTTCATACAGTAATGTAATCTTACAGATTACAGTGTACTGTATGTGTGATGTGTGTTTCACTTTTTGAATTTGCCGCCGAGCTCCGCCCCCGTGCGACGCGACGCGAGCAGGGAACGGAGCCCGGCACACAGAGGCATCGGGTGGAGGACAGACATGCTGACACCACGGGAGGACATCGCTGGATCCAGGGGACAAGGTGAGTAACATTGCCTGGATCTAGAGATGCAATCCCGAGTGTGGCTCGGGGTTACTGCTAATGGTACTGAAATTCCACCCCAAGCCACACTCGGGATTACCGCCAGGGAGATTAAATGGTGAATCTCAACTGCAGCTGCAATACCATAAACAGATCTACAAGAAGTGCACTGTATGAATAATAAGCGCTATTGCTGTAGCCTAACAGAAGACGCTTCACAGTGATCACTGCCTTTTATTGTGGAACTATGAGTAACAGCAATCCAGTAGAGGGGTAGAAATGCTTATGTTCCTCCTGTGTGCAGGAATCTATGCTCTGACTAGGGCGAAACAGTTTAAGCAGGTAATGTGTACACAGTGCTGCAGTAATGGGCTTTCGCCCGCTCACCCACAGGACCAATAGATGAAGAAGACGAGCCCGCTGCTGTGAATGAAGATGATGACAAGGATGGAGATGATGGTGATGTCCTCTCCAGCTCTCTGGTTCCTAAGACTGGCTTCCACTGCCTCTCTCTGCGGTTCTCCTGGATTGATCGTCCAACTGCCTGCAGGAATCAGGATCAGGCTCTACTGACACAGAGCAGGTCTTCCTGGTTGCTCGCTGAAGGGCTGCAAATTGTTGAACTGCTAGACTGGCGTGAGTAGGCCGCGATTCCGCCACCATTCACACAGGGTCCTGCTTGATCCATCGCTGCTGTCCAGATAGAGTGCACTAGGCCCAGCTCTCTGCTTAAATAATATCTCCCACAAGGAACCTCTTCTCCCAACAGCCCTTTCCTACTGCACAGCCAGATGGGAAATGTAGTTCTCCTGCAACACAGCTAGATGGCAAATCCTCAACAGCAAACTACAACCCCACAGTGCACTTCTCTGGCTACTTGCTTGAAGTCACAGAATAGTTCACAGGCACTAGGGGGAAACAGCTGCATTATATCTGAAAGCAGGGGCGTCACTATTGCCAGGAGTATGAAAGAATAATCCATCGATAATGCATCACAGACAGCCCCCTTGGACTTTTAAGGCAGAAATTGTATTCAATGTAAGTGGTTTTTATAAAAGGCAGAATGTATTGTACTTAATAAAAATGGAATTCTGCCTGTTATGAATCCCACTTACCGTGTATTCAATTTCTGCCTTAAAAGTCCAAGGGGGCTGTCCCTGATGCATTATTGATGCATGATTCTTTTATTGAGTAAAAACTCACATGATTTTTTACCACTACTATTCCTTCATACTGGCTTTTGAAATTTACAAATGCAGCAATTTAGAAATTGGACTAAAGGTTTAGCACTGAAAAGCACTTTTTTATATACAACTATATACTGTAAATGAGACCAAAATGAGGGACAAATGAGGAGGAAAGAGGGACAGGGTGGGACTTACAATGCGTTCACTTCTGCGTGCAAGCTTGCAGGGAGGGGGCAATTTTTTTTTTTTTCTTATTTATTTTACTTTTTATTTTTTAGTTTTACACTGTTCTTTAAAAAAAAAAAGATCACTTTTATTCCTATTACAAGAAAAGTAAACATTCTTTGTAATAGAAAAAAGCATGCCAGGAACACTTAAATATGAGATCTGGGGTCAAAAAGTCCTCAGATCTCAGATTTACAGTTAAATGCAAAAAAAATGCAATGTTATGGAACCGAGTGGGCGGCATCTTCCACTCACTCAGCTTCCTGTGCAGGAGGGGGAATGGACCCAATCATCATCCGCTGCTGCTGACAGTCCGGTAAGTGGCGGAGATGACGGGAAAGTGGATGGGGGGGCACTTCTCCCGCCACCGGTAAAAGTAGTCTTAGTGGCGGATTCGCTGAAAGAGAATCGCCGGCTCTAAAAAAAATGGTATCTGAATGGTGCCTGTAGCTGAAGGCACCATTCACATATCGCCACTCAAAGTCAAGGACGTCATATGACATCCTTGGTATTGAAGTGGTTAAAGCGGAGTTCCACCCAAAAGTGGAACTTCCGCTGGTTGGATTCCTCCCCCCCTCAGGTGTCACATTTGGAACCTTTCAGGGGGGAGGGGGAAGAGGACACCTGTCTTTAGACAGGTGTCCTTTTCCACACATTCGGGAGCTCTGAGCCACCGTTCACACCCGTGTGACTTGTCATTCATTTTTACAGTTTAAAATTGCATAACAAGTCGCACCCTATTTGTGCTTAATTAACTGTTCAAATCAGTGGGTCTCTGACTTGCACCAATTTAAAAAAGGTTCCTGCACTATTTTTGCCAATTTGGTGAGTGACTTCCATAGACATTGGTGCATTGAGTCTCACTGACCAGCGGCTTTGAAATCACACTGAAGTAGCATGATTTCAAAGCCGTATTCGATGTGAATGGGGTGTAACAATCTCGCTCCCTGCTTGCCTTGCTCCTCTCCCGCAGACCCGCAGACCCGTACACTCGGCTCCAGCCACTCGGCTCCCTTGCACCATGACATCACACGACATGCTCAGGCACCGCCTCTGCCAGACCTGCTTCCTCCGGCACAGCCCGAACACACCATAGCAGGCACTTGGATGGTCTCGTCCTGCTCCGGACCCGAACAGAACATAAACAATTCTGAGCCAGGTGTCACAACCATATTTTTAACTTTCAACTTTTTCCTGTCATTGGCATTTACTAGCAGGAGAAAAGTGCCCATTTTTTACTGGCTGCCAGTAAAAATACTGATATTTGGCAACACTGCTTCAGAGCTTCTTGTGTGCTCTAAAAGTTAACTGAGAATATTTTCAGGCATCTCTGGGCACAAACATTCTGATGCCACTTTACATTAGCAGACTTCTCACTGCTGCTCTGTACTCTAAGTGGTCACTAATAATTACCTATTATCAGGATTCGACTTTCTCTATGTACCATCTACCTATCACTTTCCCACTGTTTCCTTGTCTAAGCTGCATCAGGAAGCTGTATCGCTGCTGTGTTCTTTCATTGCAGTTATTGCCTTAGGGCCTTATTGTCATGTAACCAGCAAACATTTATGTCTTATCTGTTGCCTACCTTTGCTGCATGTGTCCAGTTAAAGGCCGGGCCACCCTCACATGTGTGCTTTAGTAGGCCCTCCTCAGCTAGTCTCCACCCCAGGCCTTTATTGGAAACAGGATATAACACCTGGCAGTGCACGCCTGCATTGCTGATCAACGTTTGTCCGTGTTTGGCTTGTGTGTGGTGGTTCCTATATTTTGCTCTGAGTCTTTATGATCTTTGGCTTGTCTGTCAATCGCTGTCTGCCTGATACCCTGATCTTTGGCTCGATCTCTATTTATCCCTGCCTGCCGGTTACCCCAATCTTCGGCTTGTTCTCTGTTCTAATGTCTGCTTGTGGCCCTGACCCTTTTGCTAATACCTCTGACTATTCTTGCAGTTCCTGCGTTGCTGCTTCCTTTCTTCCACCTGTAGCCAGCTGAGCGTGAGCTAGGGGACCCCGGGGGGACGTGACCTGGATCCAGTTGCAGCCAAATCCATCCTCACCACCAGAGGCTCTGGTGAACACCCACTGGCTCTTAGATTCCGCGCCCTGGGGAAACCGATGCACTAGCTCCCTGTGTTTAAGTGTCCGTGCTCCACAGGGCCCTCTCCCTGTATCAGCTGGAACTCATTAGCAGCAGTCAGCCATAGGTCCACAACCTTAGTGGTGTGCTCAGCAACCCACGGTGTGATTCGCACTCTACGGGTGCGCACCTGTCACCTGACCCTAGGTGTCGTGACACTTATACATCACAGCCAGCCATACTGTCTTCTGAGAAGGCTTCTATATTATACATTACCTTTTCTAAGACCTAGAGGTATTAATGGCTATAACCCTTTCACTTATGGCATTTAACCATATTCTGTAGCATGACCAGTGCATAAGACATCTTTGACCTCAGAATCCCTTGAATACAAAGAAATGCGAAGTTCTTCTCTCTGCTTGACATACATCTGCTTTCTGTGACACTCCTCAGCTCTTACAACAAGCTTCCCAGGTAACCAGTTCCTCCCATAACTACCTCCATAAACCTATGAGCTTTCTCCGTAGCATTTTGATCATTAATTTTCTATGCTTCTTCCTACAAAGCCTTCATAACTTCTCCATCCATGATAACTGATTATTTTCACCCACATCTTCCCTCCTTCATAGAGGTGCAATGTCTGCCCCCTTTTTATCATATATCTCAGTCCATTGTCTATTTCAGACGTACAACATAAAATAGCACTTTTGTGGAACCACACCACATTTGACATTTTACCCCAACCTTCTTAAGGCCTGTTTGCAACTATGCCAAGGTTACCTCAGACAGTTTGGACTGTACTCAGCCCAAACAAGTATGTGCTCTACTCATGATTGATTGTCTGTATCATTGTTTTAATGCTACAGTGACAGGGTCCCTCACAGAGGATTCTAAAGAGTTATAACTAGTGTTGAGCGAACCCGGACTGTAACGTTCGAGTCCATACCGAACTTTCGGGTGTCCGTGGCACGGACCCGGACCTGGACATTTCAAAAATCATTCGGGTTCGGTCCGGGGTTCTGCTATTTTACTCCACGTGTTGAGAAGCTGCAGGTTGCGAACAACTAACCGACGGGACGTCGAAGAGTTGTGCACCTCATTTTATCGTCTTGGGGCCTGGCTTGGGCTTACTAAAAACTTTACAGGTCCAGGCCCAGGCACGGTGCCTGTGGGCTTTCAAGCCATACCTGAGCTTGCAATGTCAGGCCCAAGCGAGTTGTGATCAATATTGAGAAATCTTAGGAGACACTCCCTGGGACAGTGACATCGTAATTTTGTTACTATGTCTGTTAGTTAGTACTCATCTCGTGTATGAACAAACCCGACTCATGTCAGGTTTGACAGACTCCATTGGAACCGTATCAACGTTTGTCCGGAATTCTTCCAACCCCATTTTACAGTT
>BLSH010316628.1:303440-319719 GCA_018402905.1 Glandirana rugosa
CGCCACCTCCTCTCCATATAATGGCGAATGGTGTGGCGAGGTTTCTACGTCGAACGTCCTAAAAAACATTACAGGACGTTCGCGTGGCGGGGTCACATTTTCGTGAGGCCGAAAGTGTAACCCCACCTACCCCTCACTGAAAACTTCGCGAAATGTCCACGATAAAAATCGATTTATCGCGGACATTTCACTGAGTCACACTTTCCCCAGATTGTCGAAGTTGAGAAGACCCTTCCGACAGGTGTTCCAAATCCCCACACAGAAACCCTTACAAACTGGTAAGAAGGTCTTCACGTAAAAACTCCAGTCCGTGACAGTCCCTTTTTGACCGTTTCCAAGTTACTGGTCTCCTTTTATAGGCCGGTGCTTGCTGGTGATTGGTGCATTCTGCGCGCCTTACGGACGGACGTTCGTGCCAGACGAGCGTTCGTTGACGGGTGCCGTGTGTTATGGCGCCTGCGCAGGACCGCGTGGCCATTTTGGTTACTGGAACCTTTGCCAGTTTTTCCCTGACAGTGCCTGACCTCAAAAATGCACTTCTGGAAGAATGGTCAAACATTCCCAAAGACACACCCCTAAACCTTGTGGACAGCCTTCCCAGAAGAGTTGAAGCTGTTAGACCCCTTTCACACTGAGTCACTTTACAGGCGCTATTTAGCTAAAAATAGCACCTGTAAAGCGCTTCAAAAGTCACTCCCCATCCACCCCAATGTGAAAGCCGGAGTGCTTTTACACTGGGGCGGTGCGCTTGCAGGGCATTACAAAAAATCCTGCAAGCTGCATCTTTGGAGCGGTGTGGTGAGCGGTAATATACCTCTCCTCCACCGCCCCTACCCATTGAAAACAATAGGGTAGCGCTTCTGAAGCAGCTGCACACCACCTCGGAAATGCAGAGAGCGGGCACTTTTAACCCCGTTTTAACCCATTGTGGGGGTTAGAAGTGCACCGCTCCCACCGCCGTAGCGCTGCCATAACATCGGTAAATCCCCGCTGTGACTAGCGTGGATTTACCGCTAACGTCCCACCGCCCCCAGTGTGAAAGTGCCCTTATAGCTGCAAATGGTGGCCCAACTCTACACTGAAACGTGAGCTGCCATTATAGTTCATGGGTGTGTAAAATCACATTTCCCAATACTTAGGACAATATATTGTATATTACTTGTGATATTGAGCATGGCTATGGACTTAGGGCTGGTTCACACCACAGCAATGGACAAGCCATGTGCTCACTTCTCACTAGCTTAGTGGCTAGCAAATCCACCTGGCACCCATAAGGTTGCTAGTTCCCAAACCGGATATGCTAATGCTTGTGTTGAAGTTTATATGTTCCCTCTGTGTGGGGTTCTCACCACAATCCAAAGACAGGCTGGTATTTTATTTATCTCTTGTCCAAATAGTCTGTAATGTAAGCAAGTTATTTTGGGACTTTAAATTGGAAGCTCATTGCAGGTAAGGACTTGGACATTTCAAATAGTAGGGTTTACACTGCACAGGTACATCTGGTTAGAAAACTGTTGCTTGGATCACTGTTTCTCAACTCCAGTCCTCAAAGCGCCCCAACAGGTCATGCTTTCAGGATTTCCCTCAGATGAAACAGCTGTGGTAATTACTAAGGCAGTGAAACTGATCAAATCACGTGTGCAAAATAATGGAAAGCCTGAAAACATGACCTGTTGGGGGTACTTGAGGACAGGGTTGAGAACCACTGACTTAGAATTTTGTCCTGGACTTATACTGATCTGATGAACATAGCCAAGGGTTAACACAGCAAATAGTATTCGGTATTGCAGCCCCTCAGGTGAAAGCAATTTGAAAAGATAGTCTGAAAGATACTGGTGGGCATGTACTTCTATTGGGCGTGCGTCACTGTGCTATCTTATATAAGGGACTTCAGTAGGGGGGTTGGTTTGGCCTGATGAGGGGCCAGGATTGCTGTGGTTTTTGTGGGAAAAGGAATGATATTGTGCCAATGACAAATGCCTCACTAGCTGTTTGTTTTCTGAAATTATTGAGCATTTTGACCATCAAAAGTGGCTTAATTTGACCATGCTGTCCGATTGGGGTGTGTATTGTTTGTCTTACCATGTATTATTATTGTTATTATACAGGATTTATATAGCCCCAACAGTTTGCACAGCGCTTTACAATATTAGGGCAGACAGTACAATTACAATACAAATCAATACAGGAGGAATCAGAGGGCCCTGCTCATTAGAGCTTACAATCTAGGAGGGAGGGTTAAATGATACGAAAGGGCAATAACTGCGGGGGATGAGCTGATTGAGAAAATAAGGAGTGTAGTTGTTAGGTGGTGACAGGATAGGCTTCCCTGAAGAGAAAAGTTTTCAGGGATTGCCTGAAGGTGGATAGATTGGGGACAGTCTGACAGATTGGAGTAGGGAGTTCCAGAGGATGGGAGAGGCTCGGGAGAAGTCTTGGAGGCGAGTATGAGAGGAGGTGATGAGGGAGCTGGAGCGCAGGAGGTCTTGGGAGGAGCGAAGAGGACAGTTAGGTTGGTATTTTGAGACTAGACTGGTGATGTAGCTGGGAGCAGAGTTGTGGATAGCTTTGTAGCTGATTGTTAATATTTTGAATTTCATTTGTTGGGCGAGTGGCAGCCAATGAAGGGATTCTTCTAGGGAAAAAATACTCCCCAATGTATGTGTGTAGAATGTGGGGGGTGATGGGTGTTATTGTTTGACTATGTGCCTTTTATAATATTATGTTGTAATGCTTTGTTAGAATGACTGTTAAGTATCTTTCTGTAATTTTGCAGCTAATAATGTGATGTGGGTGTTTAGTTGAATTGTGTGGCGGTTGTACACTGTGAAAGTAAAGCTGTGTCCATTGTAAGATTTATTGCAATTTTAGATTGTAAGCTCCAATGAGCAGGCCCTTAGAATCCAATTGCTAACTGTTTTGCTAAATGTATATATACTGCAAATACTTTAATCCCAGTAAATATTTACATACTTGTGTTTTTGCTGGCAAAATAAAAGGAATTTGGTTTTGATTGTTCTCTTTTGTAACTTACTTTTTTAATTCGTTTTGGGGGGTGGTGGTTTTGAAGAAGTGGATTACCTTCCTTAGGTCTGGTTCACACCGCTGCAGTGTCCGAGATCGGATGTGATTGGCACGGCAGTGCAAATCACATGCAATCTCTGTGCTATGCAAATTCAGCCATACAGATAGTATGGCTGAATTTGCATCACATCCTGACCAAACTCACACAGGAACCTTTTTTGTTAAGCAGCAGAATCAGATCACATGGGTGTTCACATCCATGCAATCCAATTCCTGTCCGAATTTACAGTTTGCAGTGTGATCTGCAAACTAATTTGGGGGTGTCATTAGCTTTCTATTGACACTCCCAGCAGTTTGCATATGGCAGTGTGAACTGTCTGTAAGTCGGGTGCGATGCGGGAACCTGCAATGGGTTCAGGGTTCCCGCACCGCACCTAACTCGCAGGCAGTTCACACTGCCATATGCAAACTGCTGGGAGTGTCAATAGAAAGCTGACACCCCCAAATCAGTTTGCAGATCGCAATGCAAACTCCGATAGGAATCGCATTGCATGGGTGTAAACACCCATTCAATCCTATTCTGATGTGGAACCAAAAAAGGTCCTGTGTGAGTTTGGTCCGACTGATGTGATTTCAGCTATACTCTCTGTATGGCTGAAATCTCATCCCACAGAGATCGTATGCGATTTTCACTGCAGTGTGGTGCGAATCACATGCGATCTCGGACAACTGTGCAGTGTGAACTAACCCTCAGGCCCAGTTCACACTGGTGTGATATCGAATGTGATTCACAACGCACTGCAGTGCAAATGACATGTGATGTCTGTGTGATGCGATTTCAGCCATACAGCTGGTATGGCTCAAATTGCATCACAGTTGGGCTAAACTCGCACAGGACCTTTTTTGCATTTAGACCAGAATCTGTTTGCATGGGTGTTCACACTTATGCCATCCGAATTATGTCCGAACTGGCAGTTCGCACTGCGATATGCGAGCTGAAACGGAGGTGTCATTAACTTTGCATTGCATATAGCAATGTAAACTGCCATGTGAGTCAGGTGCGATGCAAGAGCCCGCATCACACTAGTGTGAACCGGCACTGTTAAGTTATCTTCTCATTTATATTTGCATAGTCCTTACAGATATACATCAACAGGAAGTGTAAGGTGGCTGTAAACAGGAAGTGCTGTGTGCACATGGGCTGGAAGCCATTGTGTGGTGACGCCAAATAAACAAATCAATGATCCCCACCCACACCAAATATAGCTCCCACATTGATCAAAAATGTAATTTCAACTTGCGGCTATAATGTATTGTCACCCCAATCCATACCAAGCCCTTTGGCTCAGGGATGAATTTTAAGGGGAAACCCACGCCAATTTTTTTTTACAAAACGGCGGGGGCTCCCCCCAAAATCGATGCCAGACCCTTTTTGAGCATGCAGCCTGGAGGTCAGAATGGGGGGAAAAGCAAGACCCCTCTCCGGGACCAAACCAGGCCACATGCCTTTAACATGAGGGGGGTGTGTGCTTTGGGGCGGGGGGCTCTGCGCCCCCCCACCCCAACGCACCTTGTCTTGATGGGGACAAGGGCCTCTTCCCGACAACTGTGGCTGGTGGTTGTTGGGGTCTGTGGTTGGGGGGCTGATCAGAATGTGGAAGCCCCAATTAACAAGGGGGCTACCAGATCCTGCCCCTCCCCCCCATGTGAATGGGTATTGGGTACATTGCACCCATTCACCTAAAAAGTGTAAAAATGTTTTTAAAAATGGAGACTTTTTTTGTCCAATCTGTCAAAAATGTTAAAAAAGTGTCTCGCGGGGGGCGCATGCATGGAACTCCAGGAGATGGCTGCCTAACTCTGGAGCTCCGTCCCGTTCCGGCCATCCACCGCACTCCAGAGCGAGCTGTTTGAGCTCCACCACCCCACTCCAGTCCGCAAAAACTTCAGGAGGACCTGGGAGTATCCCCATGTCTCAGGGAGGTGCCCGGAGAAACTTATACAGACTTTTATCCGCGGAGCCCTGCACAACACTTCCAAGATGGCTACCGACAGCACCCACGAGGCAGGAGTGGAGGGAGAGGAGATGGAAGAGGGCACCGAAGCCCCCCCTGAGACTGACTCCAAAGCAGGCAATAGCAGCGGTGAGTGCTACAGGGACATACACCCCCTCCCCGGCATCAACAAAATCTCTAATAGAGAGATTACTGGACGAACTCCTCCTCACTCCCATAGGGGATGGCAACAGGGGCTAGTTCAGCTTCCAGGCCTTGATGTATCCCCTGCACCAGTCCACACGGACTTCTCCTCTCTGGTGGCCACCTTTTCCAAAATGCTGGCCAGGGGTCTATCCCAGACTGCTTCCCAAATAACATCTGTTATCCAAGCTGACCTTCATAACCTAGGCTCCAGAATTGAAGCTATTGAAGCAAGGGCAGAGCAGACCATAGCCAGAACAAAATCAACATATAGCCTGCATTGAAACTTTACAAGAGCAACTTGAGACCGCTTTGGGCAAAATAGATGAACTCCAAAACAGATCAAGACACTACAATTTGCGAATAAGGGTGCTCCCCTAAAATTTTAAAGATACACATGAGGTGGTATGGGGAGCTAATTCCAGACATTCAAGACCACCATCTGGAACTGGATAGAGCCCACAGGGCCCTACAACCACCCCGACAAGACGACCTACCACGTGATATCATTGTGAAACCCCATTTTTACAATGTTAAGGAGAACATTATGCGCAGATCCAGGGAGGTGGACCAGCTCACAATTCAGGGACATAAGGTTCAAGTTTTCGCCGACTTATCACCCACCACCATCCAAAGGCATCGCACCCTCAAACCACTCAAACCACTTCTGGCTGTGCTATCTGAGAAATCAGTCAAATATTGGTGGTCGTTTCCCTTCCACCTCAGCTTCACTTTCAGGAACAAAACTTACAGCTTCTCCACCATCCAGGAGGGTGAACGTATTCTTCTACGCTTGGGCCTCGTATCTCAGAAAGCGCCCCCGCCTCTGTCCGCAACGTCCCATAAACATCAAGGATCCTCCTAACGTCCTCCGCCATCGAGTCCTGTTATGCCCATCTGGAACAAGCAACAATCTAAGCGGTCCAAGGAGGCTAAACCCTTGATTCTTTTTCTACAGAATTCATATGCCTGTTTATCAAAACTTGGTGCTCTTGCCCCCCTTTTTCAATTGTCGAATCTGACCTATTGGTCTGATCACCTCTGACTCTCCCTTCCTCACTCCCCTTCCCCCCCCCCCCCATGTTTGGGGGGCCTGTGAGAAGTTCTGCTTTAATTTTTTACTTTTTTTGATAATCTTAGCTGTAAAACTGGTTACTGACCCTGTTATGATATTTGTATTTCTTGCACTGTTATTTGTTTCTGTTTAAGTGCTCCCCCGTGGGGAGGGGGACACGGGGAACGCCTTTGGGCTTTCTCCCATCCCCTCCTCACGTGGGATTATTGTTATGATACCCGGGAAGGGTGTCCAGGCATACCATTCCCAACACTTAGATATTATATTAATATAGGAGACACACTTTCCCAAACAATACGTAGCCTCCTATGTCCATCATAAAAACCCTCAGTTTTACCTCTCAAGCGCAGAAGACAAAACCAAGGGAGTGGGTATCTTTTTCTCAAGGAGAGTAGCCTTTTCACTTACGATAGATATTAAAGATCAGGAGGGCCAGTACCTGCTATTAGTGAGAATCATAGACAGTTCTACGTACTCAATTGTCTCCTACTATGCCCCTAATCGAGGGCAAATGGGATTCTTTACCGCCATGCTGAGACACTTAGCACCACATTTAACAAGCACTATCTTAATGGATTGTGACTCAAACCTAGCATTGGATCAGATCCTTGACAAATTGAGTAACAGACACGCACAATATTGTCGGCCTCCTAAACAAAGCACTCATATAGCCAAACTCCTACATGCCTATGGTTTAGTAGATATATGGAGAGAATTAAATCCTACAACAAAAGACTATACACAGTACTCGGCTCCTCACCATTCCCATGCCAGGATAAATCATATCTTCATCTCATCTACTGCTATTCCCAGCATTTCAAAGTCCAACATTAGAGACTCTCCCCTGTCTGGTCATGCACAAGTTCTTATGTCCATCTCAAAATCACAAGCCCATGAGGGGCCCTTCAGATGGCGCCTCAATGAGGCACTGCTGAGTGACCCTATTGTTATCACATTACCAACGAATGAACGTAAGGCTTTTTTTGCAATGAATAATAAGGCGGACATTTCCCCCGGCTACACTTTGGGCTGCTCATAAAGTAGTCATGAGAGGCAAACGTATCCAAATCTCTTCCCAATGTAAATGGGAAAAGAGATCTGAAATTGATAATCTTGAAAAAAACTTCCTTAAAGTGGATGTAAACCCACCACCCAGCCAGTATAAACTAATGACACAGTATTAATGTATATATACATGCAAGCCTCCTGCATCTATCCCTACATTTAAATGTCCTTCCTGTAAGCACTAGCGGCTCTGTAAAACTCTGAAATCAGTGGGTGTCTGTGTTTGCTGGAGTTTGGTGGGTGGAGTTGTGATGTCACAAGCCTCCGCTCCCACCTCTATACTGAGACATTCAGGAGGGAGGGAGGGGGGAGTGTAAAACTTTCTCTGCTGTGTGAAGGAGATAAGCAAATTGCTTGTCACTCACAGGGGCGGATCGACTGTGTATTTCCCTGTTAGTCTGACTTTCTCTTCCTGAAAAAAGATAAGCTCATTACTCACAGTTGGATTAACTCTTTGTGGCAAGACTAGGCACAGATGACATAACATGCTATACTCTACCAGGCAGAATTATTAATTACATTTTTTTTTTCGGGTTCACTTTAAGATCTCTAAATCCCACAAAAAGTACCCCACAGCAGATTTCAAGACTTCAGCCAGACTAGCTCTCAACATGGCACTCACAACGATGGCAGAAAAAGATCTTCTCTGGCAGACAGCCCAATCTTATCTTTTATTGAACAAAATCGGCCCTAGACTAGCAGGTAGGTTGACTCCCAATGCGAGAAAGTTCTCCTTTCCAAAAATCCGATCCCCCAAGAGCACACTCACCCAAAATCCGGACTCCATAATGTCCATTTTCCAGGAGTATTACTTAACCTTATATAGAGCGGGTTCCCAAACCTCTGCTGAAATAAGGCCAAACTTCCTCGACGGGATCCCTCTCCCTAAGCTATCCGCCTCACATCGCTCAATCCTATTACGGAGGCAGAAGTCTTAGATGTTATTAAATGCCTTAAAAATAAAACAGCTCCAGGCCCTGATGGGTTTCCTACTTGCTACTATAATCATTAGCCCCAACTCTTTACTTGACCAGATTGTTCAACTCCCTCCGGAAGGGTAATACAGTGGATACTGACGCAAACTCAGCATACATATCGGTCATTCCTAAACCAGGTAAAGACCCCACAGAGGTTGACAACTATAGACCGATTTTGTTGATTAACAACGATCTCAAAATTCCAACTAAAATCTTGGCCAACCCAGGTTATCGGCTTTCATCGATTGATACGTCCACAAAGACCAAATGGGCTTTATCCCTGGTAGGCAGGGACCGGATCAAGTGCGGAGAACCAGTGGCGTGATCTCGCTCTTGCGCTTAGGATGGGACGGGGGACCACCTCAGGGGGGGCTTTCTGTTGTCTATTGACCTGCAGAAGGCATTCGATACAGTAGAATAGTCCTACCTCTTCGAGATCCTCACCAGGTGGGGATTTGGCGCTCAATTCTTGGGGATCCTTAACTCCCTGTATTCCAACCCGAGTAAGATTGCAGGGAGGATACTTTGAATCCTTCCCAATCTCAAAAGGCACCAGACAAGGCTGCCCTCTCTCACCTCTCATATTTGCCATCTCAATTGAGACATTGGCGATTGGGATTAGGAACCACCCGGACACTCAGGGAGTGAAATGTGGGCCTCTGACGCATAAATGCGCACTGTTTGCTGATGACCTGATACTGTACATCACCTCACCCTTAATATTGGTCCCAAACATTTTATCCCTTCTAAACAGATTCAGAGAAGTTTCCGGGCTACAGGTTAACTGGTCCAAGTCAATGGCCTTAAATGTTAATATCCCAACCTCACTGTTGGAGAGACTCAAAATACACTTTCCCTTTCACTGGAGTTTAACCTCTCCTCCATACTTGGGAGCCAACCTAACAGCAGACATAGGACAACTCTATAATGCCAACTATCCTGGAATGTTTAGAAAGCTCAGTACGGACTTGAATAGCTGGTCCATATGTGATGTATCCTGGCTTGGTAGAGTTAATTCAGTTAAAATGACTTTACTGCCAAGACTTCTATACTTATTTCGCTCCCTACCAATACCGATTGGAAAATCCCAATTACTGAAATTCCAATCCAAAATAATAAAGTTTGTTTGGGGCAACAAAGCCCATAGGAGTCCTAAAAGCGTACTTCTCAGGCCCCACACACAGGGGGGCTTGGACCTTCCGGACCCATGGAACCACTACCAGGCTTCACAGTTGGCCCAATTCTCAACAGTATACGCACAGAGTAACAGACCTGATTGGGTTTCCATGGAAAGGCAAGCAGTTCCCAGGTTCACCTTAGACTTCCTTATCTGGTTACCTCCAAGGAACAGACCACCAATATTAGCACCCTCCCACTCAGTAGTGGTGTGCGACTCCTTATAAGCTAAAACTAATCTTACTTCTGATCTCTGCTCCCTAGCCCACCTCTTCCACAACCCACGTTTCCCCCCAGGCCTGGACATTCGAGCATTCAGTGGTGGTTGAAGGATAGGACACTTCCTCACTTCCACGGGCCCTCTTACATTGAGTTTGTGTACAAGCAAATTATAAATTACCCTCTCAGGGAAGTTTAGATTTTTTTCAGATATGACACTTTCTACTTTCACAATGGAAAGATAAACCTACCGCCCCCCCCCCCCGAGCAACTCCTTATTAACATTGGTGCTCTGAAATTGCGAACCAGAGGGGGGGGCATCTCCATGATTTTTTCCTCATTGGCTGAGACCATGGAGAAGCCCTCATATGCGCTGCTATGGGAACCTGACCTGGCAGCAATGTGGAACACTGATATATGTTAACAACGCTTCTCCAGGGCATTTAAGGGCATTGCCAACGTATCACTGGTTGAGGCGAGCTTAAAAATCCTTATTTGTTGGTATCAGGTTCCCACTCGCATATCAAGGATTTTTTCAGGAGCATCCCCACTTTGCTTTAGAGGATGTGGGCATTTGGGGGATCTACTACATACGTGGTGGCAATGCCCCCGTATAAGAGGATACTGGAACAAGATTTTTCAATTAAAAAGGAGGGTTACTGGTCAGGTAATCCCCCAAACTCCCCTAATAGCACTACTGAATGAAAAAATTGATAACATTCCTCCCTCCTCATGGATATGAATCCACTTTATACTACTGGGAGCCAAGAACACCCTAGCTAAAGCCTGGAAATAGCGATCAGTTTCCTTCCAAGCTGCCAAAAGGAAAATTTTGTGGATCATGACCCAAGAAAAAACAATTAGCACTTTACTCAATAATTTCCATAAATTTGAGGCAATCTGGGACCCATGGACAACTTATGCCCTTCCCCCCTCCTGACCGGGAAAATATCTACGGTTTCCATGAGTCCTTGGTGCCTACTCTACCTTTCTACATCTATCTTTTCCCTCTTCTCCTCTTTCTGCTGTTTCCACCTAGTCTACGTTCTCCCCTTTAGCCATTGTCCACAGTATTATGTCCCTACCAGCTACAGTTATCATCTAATGAATTATTTGTTTCCTTACTACTCCCCAGTTGGGCTTCCCCACCAGGTACTGGTAGGTTCACTTCAAATATCTTTCCTTCTACGCTTTCATTTAAGCGAGCCTGTTGGAGAATCACAAAAAAAACGAGCCCCGGGGTGCCCGTGGCTAAAGCCTCAGACCATTTGAACTTTACTTTTGATTCCTATTTAGAAGCAAGCGATATAGTATTCAACCTCTATACCCCAACCAATGTGGTTGCAACGCTCTGCACAGTGGAGAAAATCCAAACTCGAAGTGGTAGCCAGGGTGCCTGCGCTGTGACATGTTCCCACACACCATGCAAAATAGTATTCAAAAGATAAGAAAAAACAGCCGGCAACTCCGTAATCCTCTGATGATTTATTCATGTAGACCACACCAGTGAGTACAAAAATACAAATGGCAGACTAGTTTCGGCAAACAAGCCTTGATCACTGCACACCTGTGTGCAGTGATCAAGGCTTGTTTGCCGAAACTAGTCTGCCATTTGTATTTTTGTACTCACTGGTGTGGTCTACATGAATAAATCATCAGAGGATTACGGAGTTGCCGGCTGTTTTTTCTTATCTTTTGAATACTCTATACCCCAACCTCGCATAACCCCAGGTTAAGGAAAACACAGGTATTTGTAATCCTATTTAGCGTTGGGAGTCTAGGTGCCTAATTTTTCCACATGAGACCTTTTCTGCTGGACTAAGGGACAACCTCCCTTCTACCTCAACCATTTCTTGTTATACTTGTTTAATGGTCCGTATATAGGCGAGTAATGAAGGATAACCCCATTTCTGCACCACGACACAGTGAGCTCCCCTTTGGGGTGTCGGGAGTAGGAAGGGTGTGCTCCTGGCAGGATATGGACCAATCTCTACACTATAGTAAATCTAAAGAGTACTCGGGCATGCCCTTTCTTGACTATGCTATACATAGTTTAAATGTCTTAGTTAAATGCGTAATGATCTGTACTGTTGTCATATTATGTCGACTTGAAATGCTAATGCTCAATAAAAATTATTGAAAGATAAAAAAGTGTCTCGCGATGTACATCCATGGCAATAGTGATGGTCCCCCGGTTCGAGTCAAACGTATGTTCGACTCGAACATCGGGGGTTCGCCGAATCCCAAACATTATGGGGGCGTTCATGGGAAATTTGAGCACCCTATAATGCAGTGAAGTTGCGGGGGAATGCCCCCCGCTGATTGGCCAAAGCATGCACATGACCTGCATGCTTTGGCCAATCACAGCATGTTCTGCTGTGAGAGCCATGAATGGCCAAAGGCAGGGTGCCTTTGACCAATCATTGCTCAGCGGGTCTGAGTCCACGCCCACACTATATAAGGCCACTTACACAGCGGCGGAATATTGTGAAAACATTTGCGGAGATAGTGAAAGGTTAGGCAGTGGCGTGTAGTACAGTACAGTATATACAGTCAGCGTAGGAATATATATGTACAGTATGATATAGATATATATATATATATATATATATATATAATACGCTGCATTCAGTGTATTTATTTATTTCAGGTACTTATATAGCACTGTCAATTTATGCAGCGCTTTACATATATATTGTACATTCACATCAGACCCTACCGTCAAGGAGCTTACAATCTAAGGTCCCTAACTCACATTCATACATATACTAGGGCCAATTTAGACAGGATCTAATTTACCTTTTACCTACCAGCATGTCTTTGGAGTGTGGGCGAAAAACGGAGTACCCGGAGGAATCCCACGCAGACACGGGGAGAACATGCCAACTTCAGGCAGGTAGTGTTGTGGTTGGGATTTGAACCAGCGCCCCTTTTGCTGCCAGGCAAAAGTGCTATCCACTACACCACTGTGTAGACTATATACAGTACATGCATGCTTGGATAAGTGTATGGCATAGATTTTAAGGGGAACTCCATGCCAAAATTAAACAAAAATTTTGGGTAGGGGTCCCCACCAAAGTCCATACCAGGCCCTTCGGGTCTGGTATGGATTTTAAGGGGAACCCCACACCAAATTTTATAAAAATGGTGTTAGGGTCCCCTCAAAATCCAAACCAGACCCTGTTAGAGATAGAGGGTGGTAATGTTGTTTTTATGGCAATGAACTTGCATACAAGCATTAAATCGAGGAATTTGGAAGTTACAAGTTCGAACTCAGTTGACGGCCAGTGTGCAGCACATGTGATCTGAGAGGCATCTTCCCAGGCAAATAGAGCTCTGTTCTGTGTAGATTTCCTCCCAGTTTGTGAGAGTTGAAGTCTTAATTGCCTTTAATTGGGAGGTATTTTAAAGCGCTGGAGTAGATTTGGGAGTTATAGTACATCAGGCCCAAAGTGTTCCTAAGAACAAACTACAGGAATTAAAAAACATGCGTGCAGGCCAGTATATCCTCTAGGAATATCTATGGGTAATCCCAATAGATCCCTATGTTGTGGCAACACCCTTCCGGGTAAAAGGGTGGAGGTTCCTCAGTAAACCAAACGTTCAAAAATTTTGATTGCAAATCAAAAAAGATGCTGTGAACGGACCCTCAATGCCATAAAAACTTGAATCTTTATTGATATAATTGTAAAAAATGTTACAAACCAATGGAGCAATAATTAAAAATAGACAACGTTGTCAAACTAAACAGAGTGATGCCACTCACCACACCATCACATGTGTACCACCACACATATAGTTCATGATTCACCAATACAATATTTCCTTAAATAGGATGGTCTGGCAGACTGCAGAGTAAGAGCTGTAATATTATAGCAATATACAGTCAATATCCAGGTAGCGGTGGTTGAATGGGAGAGAACCAATGCACTGGCCAGGACAGCAAGGGATTGTATAACTGTGGAAGGAAGACAAAGTTCATATGTAAATAGGAGTGTTGCTGTGAATACTTGTGGGGGAAGGAGCGTCCTCCCTGCTTGGCAGCCCAACGTTCACCACTCATTAATAGCAGACCAGCTAGGAGAACACAAAGCAGGCTGTATGAGTCTGTGTCAGTCCCGTGTATAAACAGCCTTAATGGAGAAGGTTGTATGCTCACCTATCCGGTACCACCGCTGGCAGTGTAAGGCCGTTTGTCTCCTGGAAATACAATCTCTTGCTGTCCTGACCAGTACATTGGTTCTCTTCCATTCAACCCTCCTACCTGGACATTGACTGTATATTGCTATAATATTACAGCTCTTACTCTGCAGTCTGCCAGACCATCCTATTTAAGGGAATATTGTATGGTGAATCATAAGCTATGTGTGGTGCTACATATGTGATGGTGTGGTGAGTGGCATCACTCTGTTTAGCTTGACAATGTTGTCTATTTTTAATTTTTGCTCCATTAGTTTGTAACATTTTTTACAACTATATCAATAAAGATTCACGTTTTTATGGCATTGAGGGTCCGTTCACAGTATCTTTTTTGATTTTCAATCAAAATTTTTGCTAAAGTGTTCCTAAACTGAAGATATAAAAACGTTGATTAGTTGATATATATATAGCAATTTATATTGGTTGTTATATGGACACATACATCCCGGACTGGGTGCTGTAACATGTACTGCTGTTCCCTCCCTCCCCATCTTCCCTTCCCTTTAATTTTCATTCAATTTTTACTATGTCTAGCTCACTGTTTGTTTTTGTTTTTTTGCTTCCAGGTAGACACACTGCACTGTGGTGTGCTACCTTTTATCATTGTTGTTGATCAATTGAAATTAATAAAAATAATTTATCAAAAAAGGCTGTTTTCCATTCATCTCCTGCTTTAATGCTAATAAGATTGTATGCTGAACGAAGGTCCAGTTTAGTAAAGACCTTCAATCCTCAAACAATTCAGGGGAAGAGGATACCGATTCTTTACCGATTCTTTACAGTAATTTGGTTAAGCGATCTGAAGTCTACACAGGGTCTGAGTCCTCCATCTTTTTTCTCGACAAAAAAGAACCCTGCCCCCACGGGGGGTGGTAGAAGGCCGAATTAAATACTTCTTCAGGCTGTCTTCAGTGTACTCCTCCATAGCCTTCTGGGATGTCTGCGGCTGTCGTGTGCACAGTCCTGACTGCAGGTCCACATGGTAGTATCGCAGATCCCGCTGGCTGCAAGCCGGGTGAGCTGCAATGATCACACCGGACCCAGGCACTCACCACCGCTGTTGATATCTGCCACTCTGAGCGCAGCAGACATAGCCCTTCCATCCAATCTATCACTCCCAGGGTGAATCCCCCATGGTGCTCAAACCGAACGTAGGTATCGACCAGCATCCGTTCCTGCTGTTAGGGCAACCAAGTTAGAGCAGGGATAGCATGTCCACTCTCCTCCATCTTGCTCCTCTGCTTCCTTGTGGTGTCTGCTGCTCACAGGGAACACTGAGCCTCCTCCAGGGCGTGATGCCGCCCCCTCTGCAGAACTGATAAACAGGCTCTTCCCTGGGCACGCTGCTATAACCCCTTGTTCTGCAAACTGATGTTTGCAGGCACATGGCAGCTAGCATGACTTGTCCAGACATGTCACCCGGCGCCGACTGTGCCCAAGCAACCAGAAGCATAGGACCCCTGACATCCCTGGTGGTTGCCGGTAGCAACAATAAAGTCTCTAACCCCTGCTTCACTGAAAGGAACACTCTTAGCACAGTCCCATCCGCAGGCCTTACCCCGATCACCCTGGGCAATTGTAGGCAGTTCCAGGTACACTTTACTGCAATGAGCAGGAAGTTGGAGTGAAAGTTCAGAATGTGTAGCAACAGCAGGTCACTGGACATATTTGTAATCCATGGTAGGACACCCAGCCATAGCAGGCCGCTGGACGTATTTGTAATCCATGGGCGCAGTCGCCCGCCATGATTACCATGGGTAACAGCACATGTTGAAACAGTGTCTGAGTTGCAGGATTAGTACAAGTGTCCATCCCAGGCTCCCAGCCACGGTTGGGTCAACTAGGTAAACAGGCAGCAGTAAAGTTGACCTTGACAATGGGCAATGGCACTTGCTACTATAGTATTGAATGACAGGCAGAGCACACAAGTCCTTTCCCAAAGTTCAATTTCTCACTGGTGGTAAAACAAAGCACAGTTCCCCGACTCAATCAACTTCA
Source organism: Glandirana rugosa (assembly GCA_018402905.1). NCBI lineage: Eukaryota > Metazoa > Chordata > Amphibia > Anura > Ranidae > Glandirana > Glandirana rugosa. The sequence continues at coordinate 319,373 of BLSH010316628.1, forward strand.
GTTGCTAGGGGCAACAGCTGGCAGGTTGACTGTGAGCAGGTGAAGCCCGGACGATGCACCCAAATGTAGCTATGCCCCCGTAGGGGTTGCTGAAAGTAGTGGTTTACCTGTCACCCTGCCCAGCCAGACATCCATCTCAGGCACTCAGAGACATAGATCAGTCCATTGCCTTTTTTATTTAGGGGCTTACCTGGGGAGCTCCCCTTGGGCATGACAGCCTCCATACTACTTTACTCCATCTCTTTCGACTGACTACTCCTCCCCCAGCTGGGCTGACCCCAGGTGTTAAAGGAGGCCTGTCCCCTGCCAATCCAAGTTGGGGATTGGTAAGGCCTCCTTAAGATATC
>BLSH010316628.1:361779-374302 GCA_018402905.1 Glandirana rugosa
TAGACGGTATCTCCGCTTAGTCAAGCGGTGAGGGAGAGGGACTAGATGCGAAGGGACTAGGTCGGCCTCCTCCTGATGCACGGGGGCAAAGATCGGTCCACCCTCCGCCTGAACAGGGACGTCGAGTGTGGTCGGGTTTCTCCGTTTTAGGAGATAAAGCGTGTCTTCAGGAGTGACCGATGATCCTAGGTCCTCCGTTCGATGTTCTAGGAATGAGCCACCATGTCCCATGGCAGGGTGGATGTACGGTAGAAGGGCGTCCAATGTCTAAGCCCAACCGCCACGCCACCTCCCTCCCCCTGATACCAAGTGTAAAAAACCCTGACAGGGTTTGAGGTTGTCAAGACCTCTCTACAGTGGATTGGCGTGAAGGTCTACCGCCGTAAGTTGTTGGATAAGACCCGTGACATCTCTCCAGAACTGTTGGAGTTTGGGACAGTCCCAAAAAATGTGAACCATAGTCCCCCTCCCTCCACCGCACCGCCAACCCGAATCTGTAACCTGCGGGAAGATGGCATGTAGGTGGGACGGTACCCTGTACCACCGAGTAAGGATCTTGTAGCTTGCCTCCTGGATCCTAGTAGCCAGTGAGGACTTCTGTGCGAAATAGAGGATTTTGCCTCTTTGGGCTGGTGTGAGCTGCAGGGACAAGTCCGCCTCCCACCTGGCTAGAAACGGGGGCACGTAGTCCTCCTCCGGCTGGATCAGGGAAGCGTAGATCAGGGAGAGGGAGTGGCGAACTGATTCGCCTCTATGGCAGATTGCCTCAAAGGAAGAGAGGGGGCGCAGGCTGCCTGGAAGCTGAGTACAACGTCTAAGAAATGAACGTAACTGCAACCCACTCATGAAGTCAAGAGGGGGGTCTACCAGGTGGGCCACATCCTGGTGGATGGTGGACGTGGACGTCATGAAGTCGGTCAGGTGAGAAAATCCCCCCTCAACAAGACGTCTAAACTGTGACCCCCTGCAAGCCTGGCACGAACTCCGGGTTCCCCATGATCGGGACCATTGGGGATGGGGCCGGCGAGATGGTGGTCACCCGGAATGTCTCCCGCGCCACCCGAAGGGTGCTGCCCAACGTCGGGTGGGACCCCAGATCCCTGGGGATGGGCAAAGAAATCCACGGCCAACTCAGCGCCGTGCCCTCCGAGTCCTCCATTTCCATGGACGATCTCATTTAACCAATGTAAATGTTAATGAACATATGGCCTCCATTAAAGATCTTAAGGATTGAGCAAATACCACTGGGGCACAAAAAGACATCAAAAGGGGACTCCAAATTCCTAACAGCCAACTGCAAATATAGATGAGGAAACAAGACTTCCCCCAGGATTTTCAGCTTGTGATTATTGCCAGCAGCTATAGTTGCTAGCAAGAATTACTGTGTTCTCCTGCCAGCGACGGCACCCCACCTTTGGAGAACACAATAGCTCCGCTCAATCGAGCACTTTTTTTTTTTTTCCCCCTTCCTACAACCTGTAGTTGCAGGAAAGAAAATCAAATAATCTATGGCCTGCCTTAGTGATACCTTTTTTTGGGAGGCAGGACTTTTAGGTGAATGTTCTCTTCACGTTAAAGGCTCATTCACAATATATACATTGATCTGCATATGTCCTATTCAGCACTAGGACACAAAGAGAACAATTGCTTTCATAGAGCCACAATATCTGTATAGACTTGTACGCAAACACCTGTGGTTCCCGGGTGCAGAAATCCTGCTCCTACACAGCCCTCATTGTCCATGTGAATGAAGCCTAAAGATGTGGGCATCTTGCACCTAGTGTACAGTGCACTGAGCATGCACCACGGACTGTGTACACAGAAAAAGATAGAATGGAAAGAAGGTTTTTGGTGAGGGGGGGGGGGGGGGGAGTTTGGCAGAAGAGATTCTACCGAAAAACTTGCCAAAGATTTTGTACATACCTGGACAATTCCCACACTGTAAATAGTACATTTCTTCATTGATTCAGTAGAATAAGTAAAAAGGCCAGATTAAAGAAACCTGTGCTGAAGGAAAAACAGGTTCCCACTGCTATCCCACACTTGTAAATGCTAACAGCTGTCCTGATGATACAAACGGGTTGATATACTAAAGGCCAATACTGTTCACGTTGTAAGGAAAGTCGTACATTGTAAACACATTTTCCACAGAGCTCAATGAACGAGGTGAAACTCTGCTGACTTCCATCATCCAATCATCTGGAAACAAAAATGCTTTTTTTTTCTTTATTTTTCTTGCACATGATTGGGTATTCCTATCAGTTAAATGTCACCACCTTTACTAAGCTCTGGGAAAATTCTATTGCAAAGTGCAACTTCCCTTGCAAAGTGAACAGTCTTTTTGCCTTAAGTAGATCAACCTCAATGTCTGTAATAATACTTTCTGAGTTACTAATGTAGAACATATCAAGCCTTCAGGAGCTGTAAATTCACTCGCTGCATACTCATTCGGGGTAAGTGTCCCTACATCAACTTTCTCACAATCTTACATCTTTAGTGAGTACTTTCTTCACTTTCATCAGTATAGTTGTGACTTCCTCTGTATTTACTTTCTAGTTGCTATCTTTGGGTAAAATGTGTTCTGTGACCACTTGAATTGGTTTGATCAAGATCTACTGACTGGTGTAAGAAGGCTAGACAGTGTGGTTTTTATTAAAAGCCTGGTGTGTGTGTGTGTGTGTGTGTGTGTGTGATATGCTGATCAATCAGCCATAACCTTAAGATCACTGACAGGTTAAGTCAGTGGTTCTCAACTCCTGTCCTCGGGATCCCCCAACAGGCCAGGTTTGCAGGATAACTGAAATACATCACAGGTGATATAATTTGCTGCTCAGTGATTGCAGTGTTCTAGTCTGCATCTCCCCAAGGTAATACTTAAAATCTGGCCTGTTGGTGGGTCCCGAGGACCGGAGTTGAGAACCACTGGGTTAAGTGAACATGTTTATGAAGTTGACAGCAGGAAAAATGGACATCACACAGTTTGTTGTGTATGGGGCTGTGTTGCCAATGACTGGGCTGGGTGCCCATGCTGACCCGTGTCCACAACCAATAGCACCTACAGTGGGCATTGGAACTGGACCACATTAATTCCCCCCACCCCTATTTTATTTATTTTGTTTCTCATCATGTGGGTGGACAGGTGCACGTGTGTCACTTACCTGAGGGAGAGATGGCACCAGGATGCAGTATGGGAAGAAGGCAAGACATGGAGGTAGTGTTATGCTTTGGGCAATGTTCTGCTGGGGAACCTTAGTCCTGCCATTCTTGTGGATGTTACTTTTATATGTACCACCTACTTAAAAACTTGTTGCTGATCAAATACACCCCTCCATGGAAACAGTATTCCCTGATGGCAATGGCCTTCTTCAGCAGGGTAATGCACCCTTCACACTGTAAAAATGGTGTGAGAAACACAACTAGTTTGAGGTGTTGGCTTAAGCCTCGTACACACGGTGCGACGGTCGTATGAAAACGGTCGTATAACCGCTTGTTGTATGATCATCCGACCGTTAGTATGAGCAATTAGAACAGCCGTCGTGCGACAGTCGTACAACAGAAGTTGGATGAGCAGACTAGAAAACTTTGGTTGTACAACAAACAGTCGAACGACAGTTGTATCGTGTGTACAGAGAAATTGGTCCAACAAGTTGTATGTGCAAAACACACATGCTTAGAAGTCAGGAACGCTCGTAAATGTCCGTTCTTGTAAACCTATGTTCCTAATTCACAAATCACATGCACCTGAGTTACCTCTTTAGACGTTTGTAGCACGTCACTACGTTCGGCTTGGTCGTACGATCGCTTAGTGCACGTCAGTACGCGAGATGCAACAGCCAACATACAATTTTGGCTATTCGGTCGTACGACCGTCGCACCGTGTGTACGAGGCTTTTTGCCTCCAGATTGTCCAGATCTCCATCCATCTGTGGCTTACACTGGATAAAGAAGTCTGATCCATAGGAGGCCCCACCCTGTAACTTACAGGACATCTGATGCTGACGGCTTGGTTGCCAGATTCCACAGCCTACCTTCATAGGTCTGGTGGTGTCCAGCAGCAAAAGAGAGACCTACTAAATATTAGGCGACTGGCCATAAAGGTATAGCCAATCTGTGTATAACTCTGTTGTTGCTCCCATTTTCATATAGAATTGTGAACTACATATATAATGATGCAAATTGATAAGATATACACCTGGTAATTTGAACATGCAAATGCTGAAAAATAGTAAGGCCCCTTTCACAGGGGGCTGTCTGTTTTCACGGACTCTGCTTGCTCAGCAGGGATTGATCCGTTAATCCCTGCTGAGCCGGCGGATGACAGGTCCGTCTCCGCTCACTGTGCAGAGACAGACCTGTCAAAGCCCTGCTTTTGACAGGTCCTCCTGAAAAACAGATAGGCGGATCTGATCGGTCTGCATGTGTGAAAGGGGCCTAATGGAGTGGGCTGATAAGACTATAGAATCCCTTTTTTTTTTTATGCACCTTGTCTGGTGAATGTGCAGGGAATATAAATGGTTGAAGACACGGCTCTGCTGTCTGTCTGTCCCACATGTTTAATTTTACCTTCTAAATGCTGAAAGCATTTAATTATTTTCCAGACAGCTGTGGTAATTATTCCAAGTAGTGTGTCCTGTTTTATGTTGGCATTTGCCTGCCTCCTCATCTTTCATAGAAATTTTCCTATTCGTTCTTGTTGTGACATACGCGCGATTGTTAGTGCATATTATTTTTAGATCAGTGCAGCGTCCTGATTTGGTTTGTCCTCCCCAGTGTGATGTGATTACCTATTAGCAAGAATAATATATTCTGTTTATTTGTACATCATAGATTCTGAAATTGAGAAGGTGTAAAATATGAGACACACAATTAGAAAACCTACAAGGGAATTTTATGTGACTTTTATCAAATGCATATGACCAAAAACATAAATGTCAAAGTAACTTATATTGCAGTTTTTGATGTACTGGGTATAGATGGGTTGTCCGGCTTTTATGATGTTGTTTTAGGTAGGCCCTCCTATATGACATGTCTGAAGTATACAGCATTTCATATGCATTCTTATATTAATAGCTCATCTTCCTAGACCCATTATGTTTATTTCTACAGCGATAGGTGTGAGTCAAAACAAAATGAGCATGCTAAAACCACAGGAATACTGTATACAGCTAATAAAAAATGACTGAAGTGCATCTTCTACTTATTATTTTAATAACTAAGAATGCAGATATTATACACATTACAGTTACACATACACATTACATTACAGCGATTTTTACATATGAAAAAATTGAGCAAGTTGAGAGAGTTCCCAGCTGCCCCTCAATTTGAATCAAAATCTTTCTGTCCTTCAAGTTTCCTATGTATAGACCTTTTTACAATTGTACTCATTAACTGCCAAAATTGTTATACTACAACAAACTTTTCACCCAATTTCTAGATTGAGTATAAATGAAATTTATTTAAAAATTAAAATTGCTCTACAGGGTAGACAAAAGCAGCTAGCACATCAACCGATATATAAGTTTGATTAAAAAATATTAACAGTAACAACAATTAACAGTAATAAAAGTAACAAAGTGCAGTGCTACACATATATACACATATATATATATATATATATATATATATATTCTCAATAATTTACTCCGATATAAACAAGATCATACACAGTGAGCCTCTGTCCACACAGGGGTGATCCGACTTCGGCAGGCTTTGCTAGGCAACTTTCAGCGCAACTTCAGGCGACTTACAGCGCGACTTCATGCCAGGCGACTTTGTCTGTGGTCGGAGAAGGGAGTAGTTTGCCTTAAAAAAAAAAACTCTAAAGTCGCTTCAATATAAATGGGGGATCCGACTTGGAGGCGACTTCTATTGAATTCTATGGGCACAAGTCGCATAGAAGTCGCCTTGAAGTAGTACAGGAACCTTTTCTGAAGTCTGAGCCTACATTTAAGACGGCTGCCATTAATTTCAATGAGATTTAAGATGTCAAGCGACTTGAGGCGACTCAAGTCGGAGCGCAAGTCGTCCCTGTGTGAATGGGCCCTTCAACTGTTTACATAACCCCAATAAAGTAATTCCAAATAAATAGTCCTCAGTCTAGTGCAAGATGAGTAAATTCCAAATAAATAGTCTTTTAATAAAGTGCAAAATGAGTCATTGTGGCAAAAGACCCCTTTAGGGGCAGCGGGGAATCTTCAGCATAAATCGGTGCCTGAAAAACAAGCTGAACAGGAACACCCACAATTACCTGTACTCACTTTGCAATTTATTAATTTGGAATGTACTCGCCTTGCACTGGACTGAGGACTATTTATTTGGAATTACTTTTATTTGAAGGACTGTAAACAGCTAAATGACTGTGTATGATCTTGTGGGGGGTTGTTTTTTCATACAGTTAAACCTTGGATTAAGAGTAACTGTCTGTGAGTGCAAGACGAGCGCATTTTTTTTATTTTTTTTTTTTTATTTATAGATTTTGACTTGATAAACGAGTGATGTCTTGATATACAAGTAGCGTCACATCATAACTGGGTATAAAAGAGAAGAGAAATGCCTCTAAGTGTAGCAATATGGTTACATTTAATGAAGGTACAACATTTAGCAATTCACATGGTTGATGATTAAAAGAGACACATCTAAGTATGCAGGCCTCTGGGGTAAAGCTGTCCACATAGACCATCCTCCGCACCGCCATCAATGTCATCCCTTCCACTCTGCTCTCCATGAGCACTTCAAGCCTCACTTTCAGATCGCTTTACTGCAGGGTAGTCTTCCGGGTCACAATTGCAGACTGATAGCGGTGAGAGCCGGTGGTGTAGAGGGCGGTCTATGTGGACAGCTTTACCCCGGATGCCTGCATACTTAGATGTGCTTCTTTTAGTCATCAGCCATGTAAGTTGATAAATGTTGTACCTTCATTAAATGTAATCATATTGCTACACTAAGGCCTCATGCACATGGATGTTTTTTGACGTTTTTACAACTGCTGTTTTCAGCTGCAGATGTTCTTTTTCTACAGTCAATAAACCCTCCAGTGGGTTCTGAGAGATGTTTTTCAGCTGTAAAAACGCTCTAACGCCCAAAAACGCTCACTAATGCTCATTCCGCTCACCAACATTTTTGGACATTTTTGTATCCATTGAAAAAAAAACGCTAAAAAACAATCAAAAACACTCAATAATGCTCATTAACGCTCAATAACGCCGCTGCAGAAATGCTAAAAAAAAAGCTGAAAAAATCACTGATGAGCTACTGACGTTTTTAGAACTTTTTTAATGTCCTGTGTTCATGAAGCCTTAGAGATGCCTCTCGTCTAATTTATACTCAGTAGCTCCTGCTGGATTTTGCTTCTAATCCCCTTGTGGAGGCTGCCATTTGTGGATGGACATTTTATGGTTACACAACCTATCACATTGCTATAATCTTTTTATATGGACTATAAACTGAAGGACTTATGAATAAGAGGCCTTTCACACACACGGACCGTTTGTCCGTTTTTCATCTATCCGTTGATGGATGAAAAACGGACATCAATGCAACTCTAAAAAAACGGATGATCATTCATTTGCATCCATTTTCATCTGCTTCCGTCAACATCCGTTTTTTTTTTTTTTTTTTTTTTTGAATGGATGAAAGCCCTATTTTCCATCCGTCAAAAAAATGGATCGGACAAAAAACGGATGTAAACGGACGAACGGTCAGTTTTTCATCCGTTTTTGCGTTGGTAGTGGATGTAAAAAAAAAAAAACTGGTGACCACGGATGAAAAAACTGATGAATAACGGATGAATACTTCATCGGTTTTGATGTGATGGAACTGATGAATGGTCCGTATGTGTGAAAGGACCCTAAATGATTGTGGAAGGAATCCTTTTGAGTTTCCACTATTTCTTAAAGGTAAATTTGCTTTGATATGTAAGTGCTTTGGATTAAAAGCATTATTATCTTTCCTGAGGAAAATAGTCAGCGTGCAGGCAACTTTCTTTAAAATCTGGCGGCTTGCCAGGTTTATTTTGGAAAAAAAGGTTTGCAGGTTAAAAACAAACAAAACAGAAAATAAGTCCTTGCCGTCCGGTGCTAAACTAAACAGTATAGTTTCCTCACTATATGGTGTGGGGCTGGCCCCGACACCCACAAAACATAATCCAAAATGCAAACCTTGTCTTTTTAAAGTCCAAACAGACACAGAGTTTCCTCAGATTCCCCTCTGAGTTCCAGGTCAGAGCTAGAGTGTGTTCTCTTCCTGATTATTTAAGCCACCTGCTGGTGGACTCCAGTGAACCACAAACTCCAGACTGGAACCAGCCCTGCCACGGTAACTGGTAAAATCTGGACCGGACTCTGTTTAATCCAGTTGAAATTAATGCATACAAGTCGACAAGTAGCATCTGTCTACCACTTTGCCTCAAATACCATCACAAAATCTATATAATAAATATATATCCCTGCAATCAGGAGACACTATGTAAATTTACTGTTGGGGAGCTGTTTCCCTTTAGTGCTGAGTTTGACGCTGACCTGTTACATCCTTAATGCGGAGACATAGCAAACCATCTTGGGACAAGCTGATGGAATTTGCCCTCTAGCTGAATCATTAGGAACTATATCTACCAGATGGCTGATAAGGAAGAACGGGCTGCTGGGAGAGGTCTATGGGAGAAGCGGATCAAGGCCTGGCGTGTTCTCTTGGGACCCCAGACTGGATCTGTGTGCAGAGATTCTGTGACTGTGTGTGGTGGCTGAGTCCCAGCCTGCGCCAGCAGAATCATCCAGTGGATACTCTGAGAGACATCTGTGGACAGCACCCCTTTACTGTCCGGCAGCAGCCTGGAGGCTGCTCCTATTCCATCTATCCTGCAGTGTCATCAAATTTGGGAGAGCTGTCATCGTCGTCCATCATCATCATCCATTCCAGTGTGGTAAGCAGACAATAGCCCAACCTTTATAGACACTGTATACAGACGCCATTGTCTCCTGTACCATCTATCATCCTTTATTGCAAAGGGCTTAGGCCAAACATTATAGACACTGTATACAGACATCTCTATCACCCACTTTTACTTGTAGTTCTACAGAGGGCAACCTCTTTGAGCCAGTGACCAATGTGGATCCATTTGCAATTTGTTCAACACAGCAAGATTTTTTTTTTTGATCATTTGCAGCCACCTAATTCAGGTTGCTTTGCTCTGCTATTCAGAAATTCTTTGCATGCAATTGCTTACAAGAGCTAGCTGAAGATCAACCGGATTGTCTCACAGTAATACAGGACTACTTCCTACCTCCTTCCCCATTGTAGAGATTGAGATTTAGCTGCTTACTGCTAAAAGTTCTGACAATATATTTACTGTTCTGCATCTATGTGTTGAGAACCAGAAGAGAGGGGTCTGACACAAATAAGAACCATTCCTCTGCCCTCCTGTTACCTGTTCACATAGGCATTGTATGTGCCTTGTTGTATACATGGATTGTATTTTTCACTATTGATTGTTTAACATTGAGATGTGATTGTCATTTAGTTATTGATAGCATTCCTATAAGGAATACTATTCTAAAACATATAAACTTGTGTTGTCTCCTGCAACTGCTTTCATTTCACAAAGTAAACAGGTTAATTAGTTTAACCCATTCTAGTGTGCCCATTTCATTGTTCTCAATGTCTGAACTTGGGGTGTCAGAGGTGGTGGATAACTTGCAGGGTCAGGGCAACCAGTGGGGTACTGATTTAACCAGCGACCCTTACGAGGGTAGCGCTACTATGCTTAGTGCTGCACTTTGTTACTAGTAAAGAAAATGTAGCTGGGTAAAAAACTTGTGGGCTTAATGTGATATTAAAATCTTCTTTTTTTTTTTTTTTCCCTCCACTGGTCCCTCTCTGGTGCTCCAGGCTCCTGCAGAGTGCCCCCACACAAGCAGCTTGCTATGGGGGCATCCAAGCTGAGCTGCTGCTCTGTGTGTCACTAGTTTGTAATCATTGCTGATTTTTCTCTTCCCCCCCCCCCCCCCCAACCTCTTCAGGTTGGCTCTCTCTGATGCAGAGTGTGAAATTGGTGCCATATACTTTATACCCCCCCAAAACCCTTTTACTTACAGGATGTCCTCAGTCTTCATACTGAATATTGCTATAGGTGTTGTTATACCAAGAAGACAAAGGGCATCTAGTGACTGAAAGATATTACTTTGGGAGGCAGTGTCTATAAAGAGGTATTTTAGCCAGAGGTGGGTATGTTGCCCATCTTGACAAGTCTAGAACCTGTTTTTCATTTTACCAGAGAAATAAACATGGATGAAAAATGGAAATCCTTGACAGCACATAAGTATCCATGGGTTTGTTCAATGACCATGCATCTAATAGGCTCAGCACACTGCAGGTTATGTAGCCACCACCAACTGTAATTCTATCGAAGGGAAGTGGCAGAGAGTTTAGAACCATGTGAAAAATGGTTGCAGTATGACCTGAAACCACTAGAGGCTGTAAAGACGTTCGACTAGCCATGCAAAGCCTAATGGCCTTTCTTAATTTGGTGTACATGCCCAGTATGGCCATTATTCTCTGTACAGTACTAGGGTTGGCTCACATGTTACATTTCCAGGATTTCAGAACACTACATAGTTGTAGACAATGACTGATGCTGTGCATGCCATGATATCCTATGGCATTCAAGGCCTTAGTTTCAGTTATAAAAGCTGCTAATGGATGGTAGCATCCAGGATTTTGGATTAGGTTGTGAGCATCATTAGGACTATGTTCAGGGTGCCAATGCAATCTGCCACCTCTTAACCCAAGAACAACCAAGCAAGTTATGGTGCCCCGTTTTTTTTGGGCACCTCTCTTTGGTATAGATGCTTGCATTTGATTTTTTTTTTTATTACAATGAAACTGGTAAGATCCAGTTGTTATATTTCTTACTGCTGTGTTTTCAGAGAATAATCCCGCTGAGAGGAAAGGTGGTGTCTTTTTATTCTTTGCTTTAAAAAAAAAATTGTCACTGCATAACTTTCTTCCTGTTTCTGCTATTCTAATTTTGTAATTGGCTGAACCTTGGGCTTCCTTTTATATGTATTGTCTCTGAAATGTCTTTTTAGCATAAACTTTCTCTATTCATGTCTGCAAAACATGGGTGGTTCACTGAGGTTTTTTTTTATTTCTACTGTACATGAACAGCATATGTAATCATTGCATTTATTATAGCAGCGCACTGTACATTTGCATGACTGCATCCTAATTAAAAGTTTTAAAGAATAGGTTCATGAACCCTTGTGTTCTGAACCTCCTTTTGGCAGTACATTTCATTCAGATATTTTCTCCTGATCAGATCTGGGAAGTAGTTTATTTCTGTTTACCATTAACCATTACAAATAAATATAACTGCACTTTTTGGAATAACTTACACATTTTTCTGCACCCTTGGAACAAAATCTTTATCGGTTACCTTTCCTAAAGTTGCACCCTCTTTCCAACAATATTGTCTAGTCTGCTGATGACAAGAAATATCTTAAGTAAAATCCACTCATCATATTTGCATCTTTTTTTCAAATGCTAATGCCACAATGGCACACACAATGAGATTATCAAACGAATGATCCGTCCGTTTTTTTTTTTGTTTTGTTTTGTTTTTTTATTTATGCATGCTAATCTAGATTGAATCTGAAGAGTACTAAAGTCACAAAAATTATTGTACGATAGCATAAAAATTCAGAAGTGATGTAGTGTATTTGTATTGCATTTTCGAACGACAACTGTACGTACAAATTAAACAAAAATCGCAAGATCTGGCATCGTATGGCAAACATTTTCGTGCATGTCCGATCGGATAATATCGAATGAACTGTCCTGATTGGCTCCCGAAACCTGTGCACTAATGTACCGATTATCGTATGATCGCTTCAAAAGCTGTATTTTTCGTACGATTTTCTGATCATGTGTACGGGGCTTAAGCATATATGTGCAATTCATAGTGAAAGTGCCATTGTACTAGAAGTTCCTGTATATTTTGGGATATTTTGCTTGAACAGACTTTTTCAGCTTACAAAACTGCATTCCGGACTAGACTGAGGTCAGTACTTGGCTGTTTTAAAACACTGCATTTCTTCTGTTTCAAACATGACATTTCTGACACAGTTTAGAGTCTATTGTTCCATCAAACACTAAAGGCTATCCAAGACCTGAGAAAACAAAGTGACCCTACTTCCTTATAATGCCTTCACCACATCCATACTGTACAGTTTGCAGTTTCCACCATGGTAACTTCTTATTTTTTTACTTGTAGTATAGAAGGTGTGTAACCTGTTGTGTGTTATTATTTATTGAACTCATGGGGGTTGATTTATTAAAACTTCAAAATCTGGTGCAGTGCATGGTAGCAAATCTGTTTCTAACTTCAGCTTGTTCAATTAAGCTTTGAAAAAGGAAAAAAAAGAACCTGAAAACTGATTGGTTTCCAGACAGAGCTGAACCAGATTTTCCACTCCAGTTCAGTAAATCAATCCCATGGTTTAAAAAAAAAAAAAAAAAAAAAAAAAAA
>BLSH010316628.1:374312-386359 GCA_018402905.1 Glandirana rugosa
TTTAAAAAAAAAAAAAAAAAAAAAAAAAAAGGATTACGTTCTGGTAGCCATAAACTGTATGATTTCGGAGACTTTCTAACCTCTTCAAACAATTGTGATGGTTATTCTTTAATTAAAAGGTCTATGGCAAAATGTTAACTGCCAGGATTTTTTTGAGCAAATTTCATCTACAGCACCACCTTTGATTAAAATTGTTTTTTTTTTTGTTTTTGTTTTTTTGTTTTTTGTTTTTTAGGATTCATCTGTACAGCCAAGATATGATCACTGTATAACAGAGTGGCCTTGTTTTTAGAATTGACTGATAGAGTAACCTTTCTCCAATAAACAGTTGGTGATCAGTATGAGCACTTACTACTCTGGTTTTCTGATTGGACCGTTAAGTTGCAGGAGACCAACCCTTCTGCTGCTGATCCCTCCCATTAGCATTCTTCCAGTGTTAGATTTATAACACTTTGCAATGCAATATAGCTCTACTTAGTTCACAGCTGGTCTTCCCTCCATTCGAGGCTAATATAGACCTATATAAGTTTCTTACACTAGCAGCATTTAAAATGCGTGTGTCTGTGTAATGTATAAATAAATGTATGTATTGTGACAATGGCCCTGCCACTGTATAAAAATAAGTAAAAATGACATGGTTCTCACTAATGCGGAATGAGGGGCTCCAGAGTGTCTGTATTGATTGGAGAAAACTGGGTATTCTATTTTTTTTCTGGGTTTTGTTTTTATCAAACCAGGGTCTGGCGTCCAAAAAGCTTCAAAGAGTCTTGGGTGGGATGAAGTCGTTAACCCAGTGTCCAGGTCTTGCATTAGAGTGCAGGTTCGCACAGCCCTTTTGATGTAGGACTTTGGCATCATTCAGTGCTCCACCCAGGGGACAGTTCTGCTCTGTTGAGGGAACAAGTGTGCTGGACCAAAAGCTAGGAGGTCTCTTCTTCCATTTTCAGTTTGCACTTCAGGTACAAGAACTGGTCCTCTGTAGCCCAGACGCTTGTGGCTGCCAGCAAAGCCATAGCACTATCTGGAGCAGTATCCCTTAAAAGCAGGGGCGCATAACGTTTTGAAGAGCAAGGGTCACTTAAGTGATTTGGTAACCAGTCACGGCCACAATGAAATTAAATGGTTCAGAATTTTGAATAGAATAATAAAGATTTTAAACCACTATCAGGGTCATCATTTTCCATGAGACCAATCTCGATTGGATATTTACCCATTGTTCATTCATAATCACAGAAAGAAAGTGTGTGTGGGGGGGATCGGACCAATTGTGTCTGCTTTCACACCGATGTGCTGCGGTTTACCTGCACCATGGGTGCAGCGCAGTGCGCCTGCAGGTTAGCTGCACGTTGCCATAGACTTCTATTATATCTTGCAGGTTTGATGCACTTTTTCAATGCTCACCAAACCTCCCGCATTCAGGAGTTTTGGTGCGCTTTCAGAAAGCGCACAAAACCCATAGGTTATAGTAGAAGTCTATGGCTCAGTGCAGCTTACCTGCAGGAAAGCTGCAGGTGCAATGTGCTGCACCTGTGAATCAGTGTGAAAGCAGCTGCTCATATATTCCCATTGCTAAACTGTGATGTTTAATAAACTGACCTTTTTATCTTTCAGTTTCTGCTGGCATTGCTGGCTGTTAGAAAGGTTCCTGTCCCGGGTGGAGTGATTCCAAATGCACTTTGCGTGGGACAGGAGCCGGCACTATAGAGGAAGCATCGGCTTGTTTGGCTCCTGCTCCCTCCACAACTGCTTACTTCCTCTGGCTCCAGTTTAGCCATTTTAATGCTCTGGGATGGCAGGTCGGCATCCCTTAATCTGGGCTTGCCAGCCCGCCATCCTAGAGCTGTCTCAGGCCACATCGGAGTGCTCCATGGGCCACCAGTTGAGCACCCCTGCCTTAAAGTTACTTTCTTAATGTGTCTCTGTTGCCACATTAAAAAAAACACCTACCTGTCCTGCCCTCCCACATGCCTCGGATATTTGCTCCCTAGAGGAGTGAATTTGGACTGAATAATCTTTAGCATCTGTTACTCTTCTTTTGGATGCCTGCTGCTCTGCTGTGTGCCATACTTGCAGTCTCTACATCACTACAGGATCCTGTAGTGCCATAACAACTGGCTGGTGGAACCACAGCACAAAGCAAGGAACCAGGCTTTTGACACAACCAGAGGACTGACAGATGCTGATCATTCTTTGTCCAGCTTCACTATTCTAGAGAGCAAAGATCTGAGCCATGTGCAGCTGGACAAGTAATTACAACTTGGATATGTCTGTTCCCACCAATTCAATTTGTGTTTTTTATATATATATATATATATATTTGACTGACGTCATGTTAATTTTAACCACTTAAGGACCGGAAGGATTTTCCACGTAAGGACCAGAGCCCTTTTTGCGATTCGGCACTGCGTCGCTTTAACTGACAATTGCGTGGTCGTGCGACCTTGTAGCCAAACCAAATTTGCGTCCTTTTTTTTCCCCACAAATAGAGCTTTCTTTTGGTGGTATTTGATCACCTCTGCGTCATTTCTGATCGCCGCTATAAACAAAAAAAAAAAAGCGTAATTTTTTGCTTAAAAAAGCTATTTCTTTTTGCTAAAATACATATCCAAAAAAATATATTTATAAAAAAAAAAAACTAATTTATTCATCGGTCATCGGTTTCGGCTTATTTTATATTCTTCATCATATTTTGGTAAAAAAAAATTGCAATCGGCATTCAATGTTTGGTTTGTCGCGTTTACAAACCATGAGAATTCATTTCTGCCATTTTTTAAATTTTTTTTTTATCGGGACTGTGATATTGCAGCGGACATGTCAGACATTTTTGACACTTTTTTTGGGACCAATGACATTTATTACAGCAATCAGAAATTTAAATAGCCACTCATTACTGTGTAAATGTCATTGACAATGAAGGGGTTAACCTGCAGGGGGTGATCTAGGGGATAGCTGTGTTTCCTGGGTGTGTTCTAACTGTGAGGGGGCTGGGCTGCCAGGGGCATAAGAGATCTAGCTGACCCAAGTGACAGGGATCAGTAGATCTCTCATATGCCGCCTGACAGAGCGGGGAACCGCCGTGTTTACATCGGCGGTTCCCCATTTTATTTTCTCTGCCAGGCAATTGTGGCTCGCAGGTGGAGAGTCCGCCCGAGCCGCAGGCACGAGAGTGCTACTGCGCACGCGCGAGCCGCCGTTTATAGACGGCGATTCGCGGGACGCCACTCTGCAGCAGTAAAAGTACGTGAGCCGGTCGGGAACCGGTTAAGTCCAACTTAGGTTGTGATAGAACTGTCACTAAAGATGTTGCCAAATATGAAATGCTTACCATTTCTTTATCGTGTGTGGGTTTTTTTTTTCTACTTATTTGTAGCATTGCAAAACTCCTTATCTTTACAGCTGTACTGACAGCCCAGTTATTTTATGATGTTCATTGCGTTTAATGTCAATCTAGATGATTTTTTACTGGCAGGGTTTTTATAACTGGGGCAGGTTTTTACCAGAGTACAGAGTCTAATGGCCACAGTACAATCTCTTCCCATCAAAGGTGGCATCTTAATTGCATTGTTCATAGAATGGGAACACTGCTCTGTTCCATAAAAGCATTTATCTATCGAAGTGTCTGGAATCGCCATCACTTTCCCTGCTTTGGATGAGGAGTTTGTCTGCCCAGAAATCCTGTTTATTTTTGTTTTTTTGTTTCTTTTTATGTGCAGATTTTCCCCTGGGATGCACAGCATGCAATAATGTATAATTCACAGGAGTCCTGTAAATTCCTCATGTTTGTTCAGTATTTCTGCTACAATGTTCAAATAATACATTTTACATATAAATACCATTGTGTGTAAGGTTTGATTCACATCTGTGCAGTGGAGTTTTTCTTTATTTTTTTTTAATGTTATGCATGTTTTTCATTCATTACATGTTTAGTGTTGCACTTATTCACAAAGGTTTTTATTTATTTAGTCCACAAATGGTGCCAGCTGCTTTTTTTTTTGTTTCTATTTCTACTTCTATTTTTTGTTTTTTGTGGGTCTAAGCAGTTGCACTAGTTTTTGTAGATATGAGCTATTGCATGTACATTACAGCCTGCTTCTTCTTTTTTTTTTTTTTTTTTTATTTCTGTCAACGCTGAATGATAATCAAGAAATATTGTTATACTTGTAACAACATATTCCTGATTGCCCCACATACAAAAGGTTACAGAACTAAAATACAAAACAAATCAAGCATATAAAAATACCTTGGGGAAAACTGAGCACTGGTCTTTCTTACAATGCCCCCCACTAAATGTCATTTCATAGTTTTTTTTTTTTTTTTTTTTCGTGTGGTAGCAGGGTGTATGCTGCATTGTTAAACAAACATATTTTAGGAACCCAGAGCAAGGAACTCTATATAAAAGCCACACTGGTTTTATGCATTTGTGCATTCGCAGTAAAGCAGTAAGTGCCAGCGGCCATTCTCTTTTGCTCTTTAGGAGATGTAAAAGCCATCTTGTCTTGAGTGATCCAGTTTCTTAGGAGCTTGTCCTACTAGTGACACTGTGGTGATAACAGTCACTAAGGTGCAACTACCACGTTTACCTACTCTGGAATCAACACTGCAGAACACTGATTGCTAGCAAGGGAGCAATGGAAAGGGTACATCCCGCTGGTGTGGGCAGCAAGGGAATGACACCATGGGACGGGATAGGCAACGTGGCCCTCCAGCTGTTGTGGAACTACATTTCCCATGAGGCATTGCAAGGCTGGCAGTTAAAATTACTCCCAGAGGCATTATGGGACTTGTAGTTCTGCAACAGCTGGAGGGCCGCAGGTTTCCTACCCATGCCATAGGAAAAGGTAAATGGACTGGTATTCTGTCGCTGGTAAACAATGATATAGTCTTTAAAGTAGAACTAAACCCTCCTACCTTTAAGGCCTCATACACACAGGTGTATGTTTTTAAATAAGCAAAACGTAGGGTCCGACGTCAGGGAAAAATCAGAGTTTTTTTTCTGCATTTTTGCATCGGCGTCAATGAGCCGGTACGTCGTTAGTGGGAGTTAGTGAGCATTTTGCGGTGTTGGCATCAGAAACGCCAAAACGTTACAGCCTCAGAACGCGCTGGTCCTGCTTTCTAGAAGCAGCTCACTAATGCCGACGCCCTCTACTGCTCAAAAACGTCTGTGTTTTTAGAGGGCCATTGAATAACGTGGAGAGCTGCAAAAAACGCCCAAAAACGGGGCATCAAAAAACGTCCCATGTCTATGAGGGCTTACAGTCAAGAAAGCTGCCATCTTGACCTCTGTTTTGCAGTGACACATGAGGTTTCAATTGAGAGCTGACTTTAGCACACTTGCAACTGTAACCATTGTTATTCAAAGCATGCTGTAAGCAGGCCTAAGCTCCCAAAAAGAAACTAGCTCAGATTTAATACTCACCTGCATCTTTTACCTGGTTTTTCCCAGTCTCAGGCTGTGACAGTCTTCGTTGGCCGGCATAGGAGGGGGTCACTTCTGTGCATGCAAACAAGTGCAGTTAACCCGAAACATAGTGCTGTAGTGGAATGTAAACTAAGCTGCACTTGCAGGTAGGTAGATTTCTTTTATTGCAGAAGAGACATTGCAGTAAAGAACATACCTGCTCACGGTTTTTGATGTTTCCTCGGATAAGCCAAATGCCACAGTGTCCTCCCCACCTTCTCCCTGAACTCCCATAATAAACCTAGTGGTGAGCTGACAGGTTTATGGAGCACTTTGCTGCACTCTAAAGAATTTTTACATTGAGCAGTGCTGACAGATCCTGATTTACCTGTTCCCATGGTGACTGGAATAAGTCACTGCCACACGGTGTGCACTGCATGGAAGCAGGCGCCACGTGATAAGTACAAAGGAAATCCTATTCTGTTTGACAGTGTATACAAATAGGCCTGACTGGGGGAGTTTTTAATAATTACTGTTCCACCTGTTCAATATAATCCATAACCTATTCATTAAACCATATACCACCAACAATAACACTAGAGATTAGTTTAGAGAGGCTTCTGTAGCGAGAACTCTACATGTGTTTGTTTGATGAAGTTAAAGCGGAGGTCCGCCCAGAACTTTAAAAATGAAAAGTCAGCAGCTACAAATACTGTAGCTGTTGACTTGTAATAATAGCACACTCACCTGTCCTGGAGTCCAGCGATGTCGGCACCCGCCGCTGATCTTTGGATCGGGAGTCGGGGGCAGCCGGGTCCATTGCGGGTAAGGCAACCTGGACGTGTAGCATTACAGCTTCACACTGGGCGCTCTACTGCACATGCAGGAGGCTCCGCTGCATGCTATTGGCCAGGTGGCCAGTAGCAGAGGGAGGAGGGAGCCAGGCTGCTGACACGCCGGCCCGTGCTCCCGCATGTGTGTAAAAGGACACCTGTCTAAAGACAGGTGTCCTCTTCCCCCCTCCCCCTAAAAGTGCCAAATGTGACACCTGAGGGAGGGAGGAATCCAATCAGCGGATGTTCCACTTTTGGGTGAAACTTTGTTTTAAAGAGTAACTCCACTTTTGTTAAGAAAAAAACATTCCCATCTGGGTGATCTATGTATAGTACAAGGATTATAACAAACTTGGTTGCAGATTGCTACATTTTGTTATTCTGAAGAAGTCCATGTGGAAAATTAATCTAATGGGAGTGGTTTCATAATTATCAACTGCTGCACTTGTAGGGCTCTAATGAGGAAAATTGCAGGGTCTGCATCCCTTTAAACGTCCTATTGAGAGTGTCTCACCAAAGATAACATTTTGTTGCAGGCGATGCCTGATGCAGACTTCTGGGGAAAATCAGTGAGCCAGGAAATTAATTTTCTGGGAGGGGGTGTTCTATACACATTTCGTGTCCAGAACACATTCAGGTAGCTAGCTATATTGCATTTTTTTTTTTGAGATTTTTTTAGTTGCCCTTTAAGAGAACTGTAAATATGGTGCTATGGGGAGGGATAAGAGAACTGTAAATATGGCATCTGTAGTGGATGGTAAGAAAACTTAAAGGAGTTGTAAAGGCAGAGGGTTTTTTTATCTTAAAATTTATGTAAACCTACCACTCACCCAGTATAAACTATGGCACACTATTAATGCATATGTACATGCAAGCCTCCTGCATGTATCCCTACCTTGCAAATGTCACCCTTTTCAGCAATAGCAGCCTTGCAAAACACTGGAATCAGTGGGTGTCTCTCTTTGCTGAAGCTCAGTGGGTGGAGTTGTGATGTCACAAGATGACATATCCTCTCCTGTACAAGGTAAAAGTGTCAGTAAATATTTTTTTTTTCGGGTTTACATACACTTTAATGCATTCTATGCATTAAGATAAAAAACCTGTGTGTAGCAGCCTCCCCAGCACCCCCTAATTACTTATCTCTCCAGCGATTGTCAACGAGTGTCTTAGCCGTCTGGGACTCTCATCCTGATTGGCTGAGACATAGCAGCGGTGCCATTGGCTCCTGCAGCTGTCAATAAAAATCAGTTAGCCAATCGGGGGGGAGAGAATGTATACACTGAGCTGTGACTCGGCTCGGGTGCCCCCATAGCAAGATCCTTGCTGTGGGGGCACTTGACAGGAGGGAGGGACCCAAGAAGAGGAGGATCCAGGCTGCTCTGTGCAAAACCAGATGCACAGAGGAGGGAAGTATAACATGTTAATTAAAAAAAGAGACTTTACAATCACTTTAATATGGCTGCTGGTGAGGTTGTGTGCTATGGGGCATAAGAGAACTGTAATTATGGGTGCTATAGGGAGGAATAAGAACTGTAATAATGGGTGCTATAGGGAGGAATAAGAACTGTAATAATGGGTGCTATAGGGAGGAATAAGAACTGTAACTATGGCTACAGTGGGTGTTAAGAAAAATTAATATGGGTGCTGGTGAGGGTTGAGAGCTATATCTGTGGCTGCAATGAGTGGTTGAAAAAATTGCACATATATGTCTGCTTTTGGAATCTGGTTTAAAACTTTTTTTTCAGAGAACATGAATGATAACACAAATGCATTTCTTTCACTCATGGTTAGTGTTTGGCTGAAGCCATTTATTATCAATCAACTGTGTTTTACTGTCTTTAAATCATAATGACCACAAACTACCCAAATGATCCTGATCAAACGTTTATACCCTGGTGATTTTGGCCTGATGACATGCACACAAGTTGACACAAAGGGGTTTGAATGGCTTTCAAATGTAACCATCCTCACCTGTGATCTGTTGGCTTGTAATTAGTGTGTGTGTATAAAAGGTCAATGAGTTTCTGGACTCCTGACAGACCCCTTGCATCTTTCATCCAGTGCTCCACTGACGTTTCTGGATTCTGAATCGTGGGGAAAGCAAAATAATTGTCAAAGGATCTGTGGGAAAAGGTAGTTGAACTGTATAAAACAGGAAAGGGATATAAAAAGATATCCACGGAATTGAGAATGCCAACCAGCAGTGTTCAAACGCGAATCAAGAAGTGGAAAATGAGGGGTTCTGTTGAAACCAAACCACGGTCAGGTAGACCAACTCAAAATTTCAGCCACAACTGGGCTTTTTGTCAAGCCTTACCATCTGAGAAGATAAAGAGCCTTATTCACAAATACCACAAAAGACTTCAAGCTGTTATTGATGTTAAAGGGGGCAATACACCGTTACATTTTGGTCTCATTGCTCCAAATGCCAGAAGGTTTGAGGCTTGTCTCTGTGCTGTTTGGCGTATTGTAAATGGGATACTTTGTGGCATTTGCATAGTAATGGCTTTCTTCTGGTGACTTGACCATGCAGCCCATCTTTCTTCATGTGCCTCCTTATTGTGCATCTTGAAACAGCCACACCATATGTTTTCAGAGAGTCCTGTATTTTATCTGAAGTTTTTGTGGGCTTCTTTTTGCATTCCAAACAATTTTCCTGGCAGTTATGGCTGAAATTTTAGTTTGGTCTACCTGACCGTGGTTTGGTTTTAACAGAACCCCTCATTTTACACTTGTTGATTCAAGTTTGAACACTGCTGATTGGCATTCTCAATTCCTTGGATATCTTTTTATATCCCTTTCCTGTTTTATACGGTTCAACTACATTTTCCCACACATCCTTTGACAATTATTTTGCTTTCCCCATGACTCAGAATCCAAAAACGTCAGTGCAGCACTGGATGAAAGATGCAAGGGTCTGTCAGGAGTCCAGAAACTCATTGACTTTTTATACACACACACACACACGAATTAGAAGCAAACAGATCACAGGTGAGGATGGTTACCTTTAATAGCCATTCAAACCCCTTTGTGTCAACTTGTGTGCATGCTATCAGACCAAAATCACCAGGGTATGAGCACAACTGTATATGCATGTTGGGGAACGGTAACTATAGCTTGTGTGTGCCTAGTGAGGGGTTTATAGAAATATACTGTATACAGGGCAGTAGGTAGTGCATGTCAGGTCAAAGCACATGTGGCTGGCTCATATCTTTTCGGATCTGGCTTCTAGATTTTAGGAATGTTTGTTCAGACCTAAGAATTGGGTGAAATAATCATGTAAATATAACACAATTTCACAGTAGCGTGACCTGCCGTGAACAGAGATGGACGCATCTCCGTGAGCTCGGACAAATCCACCGCCATCCAGAGCACTACGAGTTTGGTGAGTCCGTTTATCACTACATCCCTACCCCTTCCATCCCATACACCACAGCAGAAGGGTTATTGGCAATCTAAAACTCTCAAATCGGCATCGGATTGTGGCCTAGAACACCGGACAATCAGCCGGCGGCACTTTCAGGAACAATCCCCCATCAGAGCTGCCTAGCCACCAATCCGGCACCCCTCTGGAAGCCCCCACATTGAGAAAGTAATCCGCCTCTAAAAAACCGCAATCCGAAGAACGGCAGCGGCACTCGGAGCGGAAGCGACCCAAAATTTAGTCCGAGGCTTCAGTGAGGCCTCTGCGACCGTCATATTGGGACTCCCAAAAAACGAGCTGAGAGACTCCTACACCTGTCCCAAGAACCTAGGGGCCAAAGGAAGCTTCAACCCATCAGCAAAGAGGGACAGCTTACATCTCTGAGGATCCACTTAACCCCTGCAGTACTAACCGGCATCACAGAGCTCCCTACCCGGCGGCCATATTGGTGCACCCGAACCTTCCTTTAAAAACACCTCAGCCACCAAAAGGCCCAGAAAACATCTGCAGAAAATACATCCCCAGCTCTGACTCAATTAACTTGCAGTAAATACTAAAGAGACTCCCTTACCTCAACGCAAAGAATCTACCTATAAAAACTGAATCTAACAGCAAATCTATTGGGGCCCTTCCGCACATCAAATTTACCACAACAAGAGATCCCAGCCTCCAGTTCTCTATCGGCAACCCGAACACAGCCCACCAACTAACCAGAGGCCGAGATGGCCACCAGACCCTAAACCCAGCACACCATTACGAGCCATAGGAATCACCACCAACAGTTCGCAACCCAACACTGAGCGAAAGCCTGCTCCGGAATCCTCTCACGTTTAAAGCTATAGATGGCCAGCAAAAGAAAAGCAAGACCAATACAAAAGCTTACAGCCTACATGTTCCAACCTGCAGATCGCAGATCCAGAGACAGCACCATTATTGCAACCTCAAGGGACCGTTCGCCTCATCATCCAACATCCCCCCAAAGAGAGATCCCCGCAGCAGAGACGGAACCTATATTGGACAACGACTCCACAGAAATGGACAGTACCCCCCCCAAATGCTAACGGTATACTCACCAACACCTCGATAATAGGGAGCCCAGCCAAGGTGAGAATGAGACTGGACACCCCAGAAGAAACCACCAAAGAAATATGCCAGTTGCCTCCTCAGTCACACATCCCCACCAACAACACAGACACCATAGCTCTATTCCCAACTACCAACCAACCAGTAATGGACACACTGCTTAAAGAAATGTTGGTATCACTAAGGAACACAATACAATCAGATATGATATCCATGATGCACCAATTCAAACAAGAAATCACCTCTGTCAGCAACAGAGTATCTCAAGTAGAGAACCAACTGGCTACATGCTCTGCCACGGTCAATGACTTAATAGACACCCACAATGACCACAAGGAAGAACATGACTGGATAAAGGACAAACTAGCAGACCTTGAAGATAGATCTCGCCGGAACAATCTGAAAATCCGAGGAATATCTGAAGAAGTACAAAACCAGGACCTGACCACATATATCTGCACCCTATTTAAATCCGTCTGTCCAGAAATCAAAAACTCAGAGCTGGTCATTGATCGAGCTCATAGGCTCCCCAAGCCATCTCACCTACCCAACTCTACCCCACGGGACGTAATACTCCGAATCCACTTTTACCACGTGAAAACTCAATTCATGACAAAGGCCCGCGCCATGGGAAAACTACCTGATCCATACTCCCGTCTACAAATCTATGCGGATCTGTCCCAAAACACTCTGCAGAAACGCAGACAGCTCAACACCATTACTAAGGCTCTACGGAACCATAAGCTGGTCTACCAATGGTGTTTTGATAAGTAACTAGAAGTTTTGCTGGGTTGATCCAAATACCTCATCACATCACTTAGTGACTGCATGCACCGGCTGCGATCATGGGGAATTATCCCTGAAGGAGAAGGTCAAGATTTGAATCCCCGCAATGCTGGCCATGCTCCAACTACCAATCCTCTACCACAACGCTCAAATCAAAAGCAACGTCCTCGCTGACAAATGTTGTGATACAAGCAAACACATTGGCCCGGAAAGATGTCAAGAGCTCCAGGTCACCTTAACTTTTCACTAGGGTTGTCCCGATACCACTTTTTTAAGACCGAGTACAAGTACCGATACTTTTTTTTAAGTACTCGCCGATACCGATTACCGATACTTTTTTTAATGTCATGTGACAGTGGTACTGCTATGCAGCACTGATGGGCTTTGATAGGAGGCGCTGATGAGGCGTAGACTGTCAGTAGTTTTTAATTTTAATTTTTTTTTTTCACAATTTTGTTTTTTACAATTCATTTTTTAATTTTTTTACAATTTATATATTTTTTTACAATGCTTTCTTTTT